>JAUMHB010057759.1:0-15206 GCA_032359685.1 Pittosporum tobira
GTTCGATTTCAAAAAGTTTTTTTTCAGGGTTCAATGTCTAAAAGTGATAACAACACATGGTCAAAAATACTTTTAAGCCAAATATTTTTACTTGCACTTCATCTTACTGTCTAAAATTATAAGATATCAAAATTTAAATACATGTTAAAATGTTTACTTTTATAGTTTATTTATATTTATTTTTCCTTCCTTCTTTAAATTAGTAACACCTTTTTTTTTTTTATTTGACCTCCTAGTATTTAGTATCTCATTGGAGACTCGATTAATCCGGAATTGAGCCGGCTCGGATCATATAGGCGGCAAAGTTTTCTCTCCCAAGGTTTAACACATTCATTTTCAGAGCTCAAACTCGAGACCTCTGATTAAGTTAGCACAATTTCTTACATACTGGGGGGTAATTAGTAACACCTTTGATGAAACACTCTCGATGAACTTGAAGAGTTTGAATGATACGAAGAGTATGCTAGAGAGTGTGACTCTTAACTATTTCAACATAAAATTTTCATTACATGTGAAAGGACTCTATAGGAACTGTCGGGACTGCACTCTCTCATTTTATCTCTCATTTTGCAACATCAAGATTCACGATATGATTTTTTTAATTTAATTTTATTATTTATAATGTAAAATAAGAGTTTAAATCTTTTATTGCGTCTTTTATTTCATCATTTGTTTCACCATAATCTAATAATTATTTATTTGTTAATATTTAATAATTTTTTTAAAGTAATATACAATTGACAAAAGACAAAATTAAATGATAAAACAAAAAATTTAAATTTGTAAAATCAAGGTTGCTAGTACAAACTAACAAGCGAGTATATTAAAGCTCGCATTTAATACTTTCTTGATACGATTTTGCAGTCCCATTGAGAATTTGAGAAGTGGAGTATTTATTACTCTCCCGTCTCATTTTATTCGTTCTTGTTTTTTTTTTTAATTTTTTAAAGTTTATTTATCATTTTCTTTTAGTATATAATTTTTTATTACATAATTTTTTAATTATATTTATATTTAATTATCCAATTATCTCATTAAAATCATAACACATTAAAAAATAAATTTTATTTACTCTCGTCAAAATTTATCTCATTTCATTACATATAATAAATTATTTTTATTGATTAAGATAAAAAAAATATTTTAGAAAAAATATTTTTTTTATTAAACGTGTAATTTTTAATTAAAACAATTAAATTGGGGCGGAGGGAGTTATTATTATAAACCTTCGTTTGGTCCAGAGTGGTAATTGGGTCAGGCTCTCTCCATGGCCCAACCAAACTACTCGTGCATGATTAACAGAAAACCGATCCTTTTCTTGGCCCAATAAGCTAGTTTCACTTATAATCCGAGTCTACATTTCTTTAAAAGTTACAATAAAATAAAATTTAACAATACAATTCCACCAAGGAAAGAAAGTAGCAAGTTTACACTTCTTTACAAAGTCTTTGCAACCACAAATTTTCAAGTGTTGATGTTCTCAGTTAATCCTTGATGATCATGTTGAGCTAGAAACTCTTCATCATCCATGTATTATTCTTTTTCAACAGGAAGTCTACTCTCTCTAGATATGCCAATTCTGAATCTGAGTGTTCAAAGAATATTATCCATCTTTAGTTATTTATACAATGCTAGGGTTAAGGCTGGAGTGATCTAAGTCATTGATCATGTTTATATTCTCCTTGTATACAGCATATAATGTCTGTACCTATGCACAGAAATAATAGAATTGTATTATTGTAACAACTGAACTGACGCACTTGATCACTTCTCGTTGCATCAATGCATTATATCCAACTATTTTTCAAGTCTTCTTCTAGATCTTTTCTTGTTGACCAACGACTAGAACTGAATTATTTTATAAATTTTTTTCTGAAGTCCCTAATCACAATAAGGATGGCATTCCAAGAAAGAAATTGATAGGCATTAGAAGCGCTAACTACAACAATTTAAATAAATAATTATCAAGTAGTTATCTTAGATTATTACCAGTAGATAAATAGCATTATTTACAAACTAACATCCCCACTTATTAGATTTGTTTTCTATTGCTAGCTAAAGGAAGCTGGAGCTAAAGGTAAACTCCATATGCATAACTTATAAACACTCTCATATAGTCGACTCAGTTCTTATAACTATGGGCTGACGGATCCCCCCACCTTAGTAGACTCAGTTCATAAGTCTGATGTTGTCGATGGTGGGTGATGAGCACAATGGCAGCGACAGAGAATTTGATGCCAGTGGCCCCAAGAGTTAACAAAGACTACTTATTGATGCCCTCCAATGGCTGCTTGCTTAGATGACGATGACGATGATAATTTGTAATTTGTGTTCATCGTGGTGGCCTAAAATTGCAGCGACTCTATGACGGAGCACAATTTTGAGCATGGATTGGGACTTTAATTGTAGGATTGAAGGTTTAATATAGGGTTAAACGTTCCGGTCAGTGACACTATTGGCTCCTGATGTTGGGAAATAAAATTAAAGTTTTGAGACTACTGTTGTCCTTTTGGCTTGTGATGCTTTGATACCATATTAGACCCACATAAAAGTAAGAATAAACTTGATTAATAAATAACCTCCATTATAACCAGATTCCGATCCTTTTCTTACCATTGACTCCATTATACCATAAAAAACAAGCGCATATTTGCAAGTTCAGTTTTTTAAGGGTAAAATTGAAATTGAAGTTATATTCACCTCCATCATGAAATCCCAATATTCTCTCACAAGAACAGAGTCAATTGAGGGATAATTGCACTAGTTTTCGTTTATGTGTATTTCTGATTCAATTTCTTTGACCAAATTGTTCTTGGTCAAAATGGTGTTAACAAATTTTAATGGAAAGCTCTAGCAAAATGCGCTATCACCGTCTTCTCTTGAATTCCAAATATGTTGTTTTTGTATCATCTGTTGTCTAAATTCAATCAATTAATTTTTACAATTAATAAATTATATTCAATACAACCATTAAATTAAATTTAGTACAGCAGACGAGACAACATATTTGAACTCTCCTCTTGGAGGCTATATTATTAGGATGCAATATTTCCGAACTGTAGTGTGCTAAATATCGTCAAAGATCTAATCTTTTTTATTTATGTCTTTTGCTGATATATTTCTAAGTGCTGCAAATTTACTTTTTTCCCTTCCAGTTTAAATCCACTTCATTATTTTTACATGTAATGAAATTTCATCACACACACACACACACACACACACAAATGTATGTTGAACCTGAATTTTAATTTTAAAACACAATAAGTAGTAGTATATGGGCAATGATTTTGACTATGAATTCCTTCTGAAATTATATTAAGGTTGAAGGTACACAAGCAAAAAGCAAATAAACTGTGGGCCTGTACGTTCATATATAATTCTGAAATCATTTGCTCATACATTTTACCAGCATAATTACCAGTACTCATAATAAAAATTAACTTTAGAGAAGCAAGATAAGAACAACCAAATCAGCACCATAACAACCCACAAAACCAAACACCACCACCCCCCCGCCAAACACACACACACACACACACACACACACACACACACAAAACAAACACCACAACACACCTCTTCAATTTTTTCGAACTTTAATTAAAGACCCCATAACCTAATAGTGCTGAACTATAACATTGTATTCAACGGTAGCATTGCCACCGGGAACATCGAAATAAATATAGGTCAAGAATGCAGCTCCGCGCGCCAGCCGGAAAACACCAGTCCCACCCATCACTGGCATTTCCCGGTGCTTACGTAGTGTTGGATTGCTACCCAAAAGGGTTGGTGTGCTGCCATTGAATTTATCATCAGTATAGACCAAGTTCATAGCGCAAAGAAGACTGAACTCCGTCATAGAGGCCGAGGCGAATAAGCCTTGGACACGACCCACGGGCTTTGAAAAGAATTCAGGCCCAGCCGTCAATGGGTCGTCCATTATGTTAACCATACCAAATAAGGTTTGTGAATTGGCAGTGCTATTAGCACCGGCCACTTGTATAGAAGTAATACCATTTCAGTCGTGGAAATAGAAGTGAAGTTTGGCCACCTTTTGCTCGGCTGTTCCGAGCTCTTGGAACCACCTTTCCACGTCTTTAGGCCCTTCGGCTATGCCGGAAAACACTGGTGGCAGCCACGGCCACTGCCACTGTGAAACAACTTTCCCATTTTTCTCCTTGTCTATCGCGCGACTGTGTTTTCTGTGTGCTTTCCTATACGAGAGTGTGAGAGCAAGTGTGTGAACAATAAACGTATATACATAATTATATACTCATTTCGTCTAAAAAAGAATGAAATCAGATATCATTTTTTTGTCCCAAAATAAATAATATAGGCACATATATAAATAAAAGTATATGATGTACGTTTAAAGAAGAATAATTTTATAGGGATACTCAATTTTTTTGTGACTCAAAATATTTCTCTTTCATAAAAAGTATCTTTCCTTAAATTATGAACTTTAGGCGTTGATGGAGATCGTCCCAAATTAGAGTTAGAGTTTTCACCTTAGCCCTAATTAAGGCAACGTGGTATCCCACGTGACAGCTCATGCGATCGGCCATCCTCAAAGCTCGGTGACCAGTTTCGCCCAAAGAAGGATCTAGTTCGCCTCTTGGCATCCAGAAGAATTAAGCTTGGCCATCGGCCTCCGAAGCGTCTTGCACTCGTCTCAGTTCGGCCTGACCATCGCTGTCAGGGACTTTCAAACTATGCGCCTTAGGCCCAGGCCTTCCCAGATAACGGACCCAATCCACCCCATCGATTGGGCCTGACTCTGCCTGGTTCCGGTCTAGCGGCCCAAAGGCCATAAAGAAAATTCCCATGTAGTGTCCAATAATCCGCCTAACCCTGACAGCCCTGTCAATTCAAGCTTGGCGCACTATGCCTACTTTATCAGGCTGCAGGCCATGGTCATTTCTACAAATACCGCCTCATCTCCACAGAGAGGGGGATCTCGCTCTCAACACAAAAAGGGGCCAAACCTCTGCAAAAATACACACTCAAACCTACGATAAATCTCATCATCTCCATCTTAATATGCAGATTATACCTTAATCTTACCGCTAACTTAAGCATCGGAGAGGAGAACGAGGAAACAAACCCCTTGTGTTGCCCATGTTTCAGGTGAACCTACTCTTGTCGAACTTGGTCAACGGTCGGGTTGGTCTCAACAATTGGCGCTAGAAGGAGGGCCATCTCTGTCATACACGATCTATCTCCATACTAAACCTTTCCAGTGCACATGTCAGCCCATCCGAGTACTGTAAACCCCACGCTTGATATGCATGGCGCTGGAAGAGCACATACAATGATTCCCGAGCCCTGGACAGGCGGTTCGATGATGTTCCACTCAACTCCGGGGGCAGCATCCCTGAGGCAACCCCGACCGGCTCCCAACACTGCTCTTGAGCGCAAAGGAGGCGCGAGCAGAGACACCCAAGGGAAGTCGAAGGGCACTGGATGCTCGTGATCTCTTATTGTCTTGCGAGAGCGAGAGACTGGCAAAGCTACTCCAAGACCAGCACAACATCGCCATTGAGATCAAAAAGCTGAAGGGCAAACGCACCATGAAGGACGAACGGTCTCTTCAGACCGGCGCCTAATGTGAGGGCCCCCACTATCCTATATTTCACTACTCCTGGACAGCCGAGTCTCGACATTGGTTGCCACAACTATCACACCGAAATAGGCAGGCCCGCTCTCTGTTGCCCGGACGGCCTGAGTGCAGGGAGCTGGAGGAATACAAAAAGAAGGTGGAATTTTTCGAAAAAATACTAGCCGATCGGGGCCTCATGCCAAAGCAGCGGTTGTCTATCTGCCCTTTCACAAGGGAGATCGAGGAAAGAGCGAAGAGAGTCCACCTTAGAATCCCTCTAACCTACCCACATATGATGGCCTCACAGACCTGTTTGACTACGTAATCAATTATGAGGCCAAAATGAGAGTTTATGGGCACAAGTCTCCCACCCTTTGCACCATGTTCATCACCACCCTGACGGGAGCGGCGGTACA
This sequence comes from Pittosporum tobira, assembly GCA_032359685.1. Lineage (NCBI taxonomy): Eukaryota > Viridiplantae > Streptophyta > Magnoliopsida > Apiales > Pittosporaceae > Pittosporum > Pittosporum tobira. Next base: position 6,016 of record JAUMHB010057759.1, read on the forward strand.
ATTCATCAAGCACCTGCCATATCGAACCATTAGCAACTTCGAGGAACTGAAAGAAAAGTTCCAAGAACAGTTCAGTGGTAGTGCCTATGAGCCTTTAAGCACATCGGCCCTTGCGAGAGTCATCCAATGGGATAATGAGCCGCTCAAAGAGTTTATTGCTCACTTCAGGAGCACCATGGCCCAAGTCGCCCAAGTAGACTAGAAGCAGGCCAAGATGTTCCTAAGAGCCGGGCTCCACCGACAAAGGTCCCGTGCCCTTCTGGCTGACCTGATATGTTCCCCTGGCTGATGTCTACGATATCCTGCGCTGGGCAGATGTACATATCAGGATAAAAAATGAGCTTGGTGACTACAACCCATACCATGTAGCCCACACCAACTCAAAGCTAGTCGAGGAACCACAACCCCAGCCGAGTCGGGAACGTTACAAGAGGAGCAAGCCCAGCTCTCCCTGAGCATCCAAACGGCCCAGGAGGAACCAGGCCAAGGAATACACCCCGCTCAACATGGCCCATTCCACAATCCTGGCGGCCATCCAGAATGAAGCTTGGTTCCAAGCACCTAAGAAGATGACTGTCCCAGAAAACAAGTGGGACAGGTCTAAGTACTGTGAATTCCACGAGGAGCACAGCCACACAATCGACTAGTGCTACTCCCTTATAGACTACCTCGAACAAAAACTGCAAGAGGGTCAAATACCACACTTTGTGGGAGCCTTTCAAATCCCAACCCACATTATGAGCCTGCCCCCAGGCCCATAATCCACTTGACTTATGGCGGCTAGAGTGCAAGCAGGCCATCCAACATTGCACGCGAATAAGATGACTTTGTGACTTGAGCCCTTCAGCAAAACCTACAGCCGGTCGATCGCCGAGCCTGCCAACAACAGGAGATTTAGCTCTCCTGGGCAGCCTGACTGGAAAATAATAATCAATCTTGGGCTACCCATTGAGCTCTGAGCATGGAAGAAGTCGAGCTCACTCCTGGGTGGCCCGACCGGAAAATAACAATCAGTCTTGGGCTACCAGTTGAGCCCCGAGCACAGGAGAAGTTGAGCTCACTCCTGGGGGGCCCAACCCAAAAATACAATCGGTCTTGGGCTACCCACTGAGCCCCGAGCACAGAAGAAGTCGAGCTCACCATTGGGTGGCCTTACTGAAAAATCACAATCGGTCTTGGGCTACCCGCTGAGCTCAGACTTCCTCTCGTCAACTTTGTCCAAGAGCACAACGATGCCTCCGTTTGAACTCCTGATGAAATGCCAGGGATTGACGAACACATAGCAGTCCATAAGTTTTGTCGATCCCTGACATAAACCGGTGTGACAAAAGCGAAGGAAAATGGCCCCTAACAACAGCGAGCTGTAAATGAAGTTGAGCTCACTCCTAGGCGGCCCAACAAGAACATAACAATCAGTCTTAGGCCACCCGCTGAGTCAAATATTACGATGCCAAGGTCAAGCCCAGACGATTCGAGGCTGGAGATCTTGTCCTTCGAGCCACCATCACTTCCAGGCCGATCGAGAAAAGCAAACTACATCCGAATTAGGAAGTCCCTTACTTAGTCTCGGCATTTCTCTGTCCGGGTACATACTTCCTCAAGGATATAGATGGTTGTGAACAAGTCAACCCACGACAGGTACTACCCATAGACATTTCCGGTCGGATAATTTTCATTGCACGACCATGCATTATAACAATTCGCTCGCTTACATCTGACAAACTTATGTCGCGCGGTCGGATAATTTTCATTTCACGACCATACATTGTAATAGTTTGCTCGCCTACATACAATGAACTTATTAAGAAAAATGTCTTTGAACACAACCGAATGACTCATGCTTATGTTTTACTTATACACTATATCTGCGGGGCCATAAACATTTGGTCCGAATAGTAGAAGTAAACTAACCATGCCAACGCCTCATCCGCGCAGCCATAATCACTTGAACCGAAGGGCACGATAACTAATCACAATTATCTTTGCGCCTAAAACATTCGGCCCGGGTACATAAGTACACAGTTGCAATGCATACTTAACCCCAACTGGCGTCATGCACCCAGCCCGATGGGCAATTACAAACTCTCAACCCGACACTACTCCCACAGTCACTCCTAAGTTTCACCATGCCTAAAGTAAATCATAAGCACGGTCAAACTGGGAGGCATACTACGGATAGCCGCCCGGTTTACTTGGCTTAATTAAACCGCACAATTTATTTGAAAATCAGGATCCAGTTGTCCAACCGGTATTTCAAAACAAACTTGTTCTTTCATTCACCTAGGTAAAACTTAGTTATTTTTCAAAGTTGCAAGCTTTTACACTTAGTGGATTTTATCAGATTTTAATCTTATCACGTCTCGATTTGTTTTTACACTTGAGCGGATTTTTTAAGATTTCAATCTTCATCAAGTCCTGAGTTGTTTACACTTATAAATTTTAGCAAAGTAAATCATAAGTGATCGGCCGGATCCAGTTTGACAGAGTTAAGTCTTGTATAATGGCCGAGCTCAACACTTGGTGAAATTTCTCAATTTTAACCATTTAATGAGTTAAGTTTTATATAAGTGCTGAGCTTAACACTTGAAAAAATTTTAGTTTTAACAAGCTAATGAGCATTTATTATTCATCCAAACGGAAGTAAAGAAGAAACAACACAATGAAATTTAAATTTAAATTTCATTAACAATTCAAAAGAATTACAATGGAAATTAAATTTATATTTCATTGAACCAAAAAATTACAAGTATTTACAAGGATATCTATGGTCCTATCCTAATTTTCCATAGCCCAGCCTTGGGGGCATCCGAAGCTTTGCTGGAGGCCGGCGGGAAATGGTTCACCCTCTCCTAATCAGCATTTGGCGTGTGAATCAAGCTATGACATTGCTGGTCGGCGGTCGGCATATGAACCAAGTATATGTCATTGCTTCCCGGTCGAGGGTGTACCAGGCAGCTCCCCCTCCTCCAAAGGTGTCCCACTAGGCTTCTAGCAGCTTCCCTTGTAGGCTGCTCCGCGACCAGCTCATCCTCAGGCTCCGAATTAACAGCTTACAGGTCCTCCAAAAGGTCCATGATGACCTTCATATCCATACCCCTTTAGGTGCCCTGGCGGACCGCTCGTTCGAAGCCCTTCAGAAATTGGCCGAGGGAGGCCTCGAGGATCATTGCCTCACATTCGGCTGAGCCCTTGAACTTTGCCTATGCTTGCTCTGCCCTCGTGGAGGCTGACTCCAGCTCGTCTTTGTAACCAGCCTCCTTGTTCCTCCAAGCATCTCGCTCGGCCTCGAGCTCCCTGTTAAGAGACACCAAGGCAGCCTCCGCCTTGACAGCCTCTGCCCCCGACAGAGAAAGCTCCTTCTCCCTCCCGACAGCCTCCGTAGCGGGCTTGGCAGTGCCCTCCTCGGCCGCCTTCAGCTGCTGCCTGAGGCTAGTAACCTCCCGAGCCGCCTTGCCCGTCGCAGTGTTGGCCCCCTTGAATGAGCTCGCCATCCAGCTCATGGCCTGTAACAACATGCCAGACGGATTCAGAAAAGGATAAAAAAAACTGTGTTAAAGACACGGAAAGAAATATACCTACACCATCCAATAGGCAGTGTTTAAGGCACACTTGGGATAAGAAGTCAAGCTAATGTCCGCCCAGTCCTCATCCAGTGGCAGGTTCTTGAAAAGAGACCGGGTTACAGCCTTCCCTTGGCCATCCAGCGTCGAACTCCCAGCCGGGAATGACCAAACATTGAATAAGTTAGCCTTGTCAGTGGCCCTCGGCCTCTTTTGGGAGTCGGTGTGGCCCTGATCCCTTGTAGGCCTCTTTTCAGCAGGGCTCCTCTTCGCAGAAGCCGCCACGAGTTTCCCTTTATCGGTCACCTTCCTCTGGTCGACTGCTACCTCATTTCCTTTATCGGACGACCCCACCTCCTTGGTAGGATCACCGGGAGATGAACTCTAGCGAGCTGGCCTCGGCCCTATCACCACCCCAGCGGCCGGCTTCGACCTAACCACCACCCTAGTGGTCGAGCTCAGCTTTTTGGGGCCAACTTAAGCGGTCTGCCCTAAGGCCGCCGCTTTGGATTTCTCCTAAACCATTTGCCTAGCTCGAGCAAATATCTTGTCGACACTTGCAAGAAAAAATGATGGGATCAGACAATTGAATTGGTCGAGGAGGCAAAATACTAAAGCAAAGAGCAAGGGGCTTCCTAAACCTACATCCGTGCTCTATCAGCCAAAAGTTGTCCTGGACCGCAGTGTACGACCAGGGGCTCCCCCTTGCCCACGCTGGCAAACAGGTTATACTCCTCCAATACCATCTCGGTCAACTGCACCGGCGAGTGGTACACCACCTTACACAGCCTTTCTTACTCGGGCAATGCTACTAGATCGTCCTCGATGATGAAGAACCACTCTGACTTCCATTTTTATGCTTCGACGTCGGGGTGATCCACTTTGTCCTCCTCAGCTTCTTATTGATGGACCAAAAGGAGGCTTCTGAGCGGGCGACTGAGAAGGTGTGCCAGAAATAATCTGGTCGGGCTTTTACACCCATGCGGTGGCACTGGGCTAAAAAGCTCATAATCTGGACGTATGAGTTGGCTTAGGCCTAGGCCAACCCCGAACAAGGTGAGGAGGTCATGGATGAAGGGGTGGATCGGAAACTTAAGTCCCCCCCTCAGATGGTGCTCGCTAAGACCTACCTAGAGCCCTTCCGGCTGATTGTTCATGTACTTCCCCCCCCCCCCCCCCTTCTGGAGCCTAATCCCATATTCCTCTGGGATCTAGTACTCCTCAATAATCACCTCCAATCGATGACGGGTCAACGTACTGTGCATATTACAGTCCAGGCGGCTGACCTGGTCTCCAAACTTTGCTTCCCCTCCAAGATCCTCCACTTCATCTCTAGAGTTACTCTCCGACTCAGCCTCCTCGCCGTCCACTTCACCGGGACTCGCCTCATCTCCAGGCAAGTCCCTCGGCGAAACTATTACCCTGAGAACCAGCGATATCTACAGCAGTGGATTCCATTACCACCGCCTGCTCCTCCTCAACAATGTTCATTACCTCAAAGGTCTTATCTTGGGCCATCGAATGAGATCTAAGGGTAGTTAGAACTGAAGAAAATGAAAGGGAGCTTACTTGGTAAGAACTTGAAGAAATTTTGAGGTTTTTCGGTGACGCAAGTTTTCTCTGGCAAAGAGCACTGCAGATTGCAAAGAAGGTAAAGTGAGAATTCAGGGCACTTAACCCCCTTTTATAGACACCCCAACCCGACGGTTGGGGCTTCCCCTCGGTAATCCAACGACTAGTTAATGACATCCATATTTACACGCCTTCCAAAAGAACAATTATTATGCAACAATTAATGGCATCAGAAGACATGCGAAGCGACGTCTCATTAAATACTCTAAAAAGACGTGCACACGAGGGCAGGAATTCAAACAACATACGACCCGGGAAGCACATCTGAGCGGCCTCGGCCCCAACCCTTTGCAAACTTGTAAAATTTCTTCACCTCAGATACTCCGGGGACGATCGGACTCAGAGCCCGTTGGCACACTGAAGTACCCCACTGGGCTGAGGGGGGGGGGTATTGATGGAGATCGTCCCAAATTAGGGTTAGAGTTTTCACCTTATCCCTAATTAGGGCAATGTGGCATCCCACGTGGAAGCTCATGCGATCGGCCATCCTCAAGGGTTACCGTTTCACCCAAAGAAAGATCCAGCCCAACTCTCGGCATCTAGAAGGATTAAGCTCGACTATCGGCCTCCAAAGGGTCTTGCATTTGCCTCAGTTCGGCTGGACCATTGCCGTCAGGGACTTTCAAATTATGCGCCTTGGGCCCAGGCCTTCGCAGATAGCGGGCCCAATCCACTCTATCGATTGGGCTTGACTTTGCCTGGTTCGGGTCCAGTGGCCCAAAGGCCATAAAACAAGTTCTCAGGCAGTGTCCAATCAGCCACCTAACCCTGACAGCCCTATCAATTCAAGCATGGCACACTATGTCTACTTTATCGGGCTGCAGGCCATGGTCATTTCTACAAATACCGCCTTATCTCCACAGAGAGGGGGATCCCGCTCTCAACACAAAAAAAGGGCCAAACCTCTACAAAAATATACACTCAAACCTACGGTAAATCTCATCATTTCCATCTTAATACGCATATTATGCTTTATCTCACCGCTAACTTAAGCATCGGAGAGGGGAACGAGTAAACAAACCCCTCATGTTGCCCGTGTTTCAGGTGAATCTACTCTTATCTATGTGTGCCCAGCCGGAAGTGAAGTTTGGACTTAGTCAACGGTCGGGTTGGTCCCAACAGTCATTTTAGTCATTGTTTTTGGGACGGGGAGAATATATTGTTAAAACATACAATTTAAAATCAATTGGTGATAAGTAGAAATACCTCATAAGTATTTAAATTAGATCACACTTCTTTAAAATACTCGATGTGAGATATTTATTTCAACATGTTCTTATATGTTATTATTATTTTTAATCCCATTATTTAGGAACTAGGATTCCACTTTCAATTTTCAATTTTTAGTATCACTATTTAGGAACTACTATTTCATTATCATATTTAAGTATTTAACTTAAAAATCAATTAATAATATATGTATTTTTTTAATAGATAAATTAAATCATATTATCTTAAATATTTAATGTGAGATATTTATTTTACCGAAAACAAGAGAATGGTTGGCGTAACTCTTATTGGTTGGTGGAACTTAAATATAAATTAAGTATTTCTTTTTTTAAATATATTTTTTACATCTTGACCGGCCTCCGAGGGGGATATATAAATTTTCATGGCCTAGAATTAAATAGTTTGTTTGTAGTATTGTCATATGTACCCAAAAAAAGAAGAAAAAGAAAAAAAAGAAACTCATATTTTTACTCTAGTTGTACAGAATTCATATTTTAATTTTAGTGCCACAGCAGCGTTCTTCCTAAGTTTCCTCGAGCCACCCTCGTGCTATCACGTGACCAATTTCAACTTTGACATTAGCGAGATGATTTATCGGAGCGAAGCGTTAAATGAGTCAAATTCATTTGTTAAGTTAAATAATTTTTTTTTGAATTTAAAGTTAATTAGTTAAGTTAAATAATTTTTTATTAAATTTAAATTCAAATTTTATGATAAGTCAAACTTGAACTTGTTCATAAAAATTTTATTTATTTTTATTCTTTATTATAAACAAACCGTAAACAAGCTGTGCCAAATTTAAACTTGAAAAAAACTCATTTGTCTTATTGAACTCAGTTCAAGTTCGACTTGTCAATATAAACAAGCCTTTTAAAGTGTGAATTAATTAGATTTAAACGTTAAATCGATCTAAACGTAAAATATTGTCTAATGCCTAAATAAAAAATAATTAAATTTAAATAAAAAATTTAAAACACACTATACATATTGAATTTTAATTTTAAGACTAAAGTACATTTTTAACCCTAATACTTTTCGGTCGGGGACGTCTAACACCTCAAATTTTAATTTTTTTTTATTATATTACCTATACTTTCAAAAAAGTGTCATTTTACACCAAGAGCCGGTTTTTCAGTCATAAATGACATGTTGATAGGAGTATTATCGTTACAACAATCATAAAACTGAAATTATTAAAGTAAAGTACATTTTGCACTTCAAACTTTTCACATAGGGACATATAATACCCTCGACTTTTTAAAGTCTGTGGTGTTATTTGTCCCCGAATAGAAAGTATGGGGTGTAAAATATACTTTAGTTAAATAATTTCAGTTTTGTGATTATTGAGACGATAATACTCCTGTCAGCAGGTCATTTATTACTGGAAAACCGGCTCCATGATGCAAAATAACATATTTTTAAAAATATAAATAGCGGAATTAAACTTTTTAAAATATAAAATAATATTTGTCCCAAGCAAAAAGTCGGTACAAAATGTAATTTATTCTAATTATAATTTAAGGACACAATTAGTACTCCCTATATAGACATATCACCCCTAACCATCGGATATTATTCTAATTTTACAGTCTGCCACCATCGGCTGGGAGAGGTATCTTTATTATTCTAATTGTGGAGTCTGTTCATATTTTTCTTCCAACAGTATATACCCCACAAGTTTGAAATGTGTCATCCATTTAAGAGAACCAGAGAATAACAATACATGTTTTTATAAAAAAAAAACAGTACATGTTTTTATTTTTAAGGATAAGATTGTAACAAAAATTGTTCATAAAAATCGTTATTTTTGTAAGGTACATCTAATTTTTCAAGCATAGGGAGTATACGCCGATTAAGTATTTTTTTTTTTTTAATTTTTGGGGATTTCATACTGATTAAACATCTGAAGACAAGATTGTAGTGCCTCTTCACCAAAAATATGGTCTAACATGATTTACTGCCCAATCACACATGTAATACCCAGCCTCTCACTGTCTGATTGATTGGAAAATACGCAAACTAGCAACCCCTACAGCAACTCTAATGTGACTTTGCTCAATTGAAGAAAACGAAAAACCCAACTAAACAAGGAGAATATACATCTATGTCGTGATTGATTCCCATTCCTTAAGAAAAATGATTAAAATAAAATTTAAAATATTTCATCCAGTCTCTCATTTTCAACTTAAATTATATGGTTAGTTGACCATTTCATTCTAACCACCACTCAATTTCAATGTAAAATTTTATTACATTCATTTTCCGGAAGGAATGAAAACAAAACGCAACACTAAGATAATAGAACAAATTAAGCTGGGATAAGTTCTGCCATATTAAAAGTCAATCAAAATTTTATCAAGTTTCTGTAATAACCATCTGCATGTCCCCAAAACATTCTTATAATCTATTTAAGTAGTAATTGTCTTTGTAAGAGGCATACCGTACATGAAAAGCATGATATGGAAGTCGGATGACTCCACAGCTCCTTAGCAATTCCCAACCAATTACTTTAGTATTACTTTCGATTTGGCTAAAGCTCTGGTACTGTAAAGAAGGAAAATAATATTTGCCTTTGAATAATTTCTTGAATCAAGAGACGTAGATTTATACAAGAGATTTCCTACAATCATGCTAATCTATGAATCAAGATCCTACAATCATTCTAATCAAGATTCTACAATCATGCTAATCAACAACTAATACAATATATTTGTCAATGAATGGTCAGATATCATTGACCTTTCCTTCTCAACACTCCCCCTCAAGTTG
>JAUMHB010057770.1:0-15200 GCA_032359685.1 Pittosporum tobira
ATAATTAAAATATAGTTAAGTGATAATTTCGGTAAATATGTTGATAATGAAAAGTATGTATACTTGAAAATAATGGAAAACTAAATTTACATACCATTAAACGAAACATACAATATTTAATATTTTAAAATTTATTTTATTATATGAGTTTAGTAGAGTGATAAACTTGCTCATAACCTATTAAAGTGACCAATGTTCAAATCCTGACAACTACAATTAATTTTTTAAAAAGAAAAAATGACCGAGGGGCAAAAGTGTCTAAGAAATGGCTAAATATTGAACCAAAATGATGTGTTGTGTTTTGTTATATATATATAGATTCTTTTATAAGGGATTTTTTTTTTTTGTAGAAATGATATAATGTATTTTTTAATATTAATATTTTTAATAAAATAAAATAAAATAATTTTATTATATTATTTATTTTTAATAAAATTATTTTGTCTAAAAATATTGATCTTATAGTCTTTCAATCTACAATATTGTGTATCTATTATGTTTTATTCTTTTAATATAATGCTCCATTCGTCTAAAAAAAAATTACTTAAATATTTAAATTACGCAAAGTTAAATTATGCAAATTAAGAAAAATTAATTTTGAGGAGAAGAAAAATATTGAGCGACAAATTTTGAGTGTTTCGATATTTTTTTAAAGCATAAATTACATATTTTTATTGATATATATATATATATATATATAAATCATGCAACAAAAAGAATATTAAACCTATTATTTTTGATCAAAATTTGTTAAATATGAATAATAGCCCGTCTGCCACACCCGTCTTAGGCACCTTATTTTGAAAGAACAAACTAACAAATTTCTTGTTAAACAAGCAAAATGCCTTGTAAAAATAGTGATCTTCTCTAATTTTGAGTCAAAGAGAGTGATTTATTATATTATTTTATATTTATAATTGTAATTTTTTTTTTTTTATAAATATCAAACACAAATTTTGAGACTGAGAGAGACTCGTTTTATAAGATGATTGGTAGTGGGGAGTAGTAGATTTATGACTTTTTATCGAATGGGATAATAAGACATTACCTGCTGTCTACGCATTGTTATTGACCAGAGTTCAAGGATATCTATTCTACCCTCTCTTATAGAGGAAGAGATAGATAGATCGGAAGTTTGAGCCTTAATAGTATTAATGGATGTTTAAAAAAAAATAAAAAAATTTAATTATTTTGTTTTAAGTATATGTGCGCGCGTGCACACATTATAACTTATATTTTACATTATTAATGTATATTTTAAGAAAAGAGAGATATTATAAAATAAAATAGGATAACAAAAATAAGATAAATAATTTAAAACGGGTGGAATAATTTATAATTATGTGGCAATAGTTTTCGTATTTGGGTGGGGGCATAAACGAAAAACCCGTGTAGGTGGGATGAACGTTGAACAATATGTTGCTTTTAATTCCAACCACTTTATTTTTTCTTTTCAAATTTGAATATAATAATGGTTCTCTTCTTTACTATATGTCTGTTTGTTTCAGTTTATTTTCAATGATTATAATTTATTTTTAAAATTTAGTAATTTAAAATTAATTATTTTTATTAATTTAAAAAAAATTATAGGTTAAGTATAACTTATATTGTCAACTTATTTGAAAAAATTGATCAATAAATATATATTTTTCAACTTATAATTTATTATAATTATGAAATAAATTTTAAATTATTATAAAATAAATTGTGCCAAACAAGTGTTCTATATATATATATATATATATATATAGCATCACATCATCTAGTTTTGAATATATATTTTTTTTGGGGTATCTTTGACTTTGATATTGTTGTTGTACTAAAAATTAAACAAACCATCACATCATCAACAAGAATTTACAGACTACCAGTCCTTCCTAATAGTAACTAGTCTAAGTGCAGACAACCGATGCTGATGCACTTAAAACGAATTTCTGGGAAGTTTCAGCGTCCATCTTTGACCAGACCCCACTTCCACTTTCCTAAATTTAGCCATTTGGGCAAATATGGTTAGTGGAAGCAAACGTTTAGATTCGTGAGCCCAATGGCCAGAACCATGAAGCCCATTACCTTGAGGCCTTAGGCTTGCTAAAAATACGTATCAATGAATCTGGACCTTGCTTTTTGGACTTTACCTATGTGGACATTGGCGCATTATGTAGGAGGGAAGACAAGAGAGGTACAAGGGTTGATGAAAGGCAAGTAATCTCACTACCCTCTAGCAATTTCTAGTAGATGTTTGTGTTTTCTCTCCGTAACTCTTTTTTTTTTTTTTTTTTTTTTCTAGAAAAATATAATATTAAAAAATTGATATGTAAATTATAATAAGAAAATAGCCTTACAGTGATAAAACGGTAGATTAACCATGCAATTCTAAAAGGAATTAAATTACAAAGTTATTTCCTTTATTTCTCTTCAATTGCTAAAAGTGTCAAAAATGGACTCCGCAGCACTTGTTTTACTAAAAAAACACTACATGGTCTTCGTACATGGGCTTTTATTTGTTACAATTTATTTTAAAATAGTTTCAAGTTTTTTTTGTTAATATATATATATATATATATATAAATAGAAATATTTTTTATTAATAAATTTTTAAAATAAATTAAAAATTTATGTGCAATTTATTATTTAATTAAAATAAATATTTTAAAATAATTTGTTTTTAAAATAAATTATAAACAAACACGGTCAGTCTGCTCTCCTCTGCCCCTCCCTAACTTCGGTGTATAAACGACAAAATTGGGCATCACTTCGCATGCCATTTTGGTTATCATTACTGCTGCGTCCATATATATATATATATATATAAATTAATGTGTTAAATTATAATTGATTATAATAACAGATATATTTCATGTATAATTATGTATTCACTAATTATAATTTAATATGTCAATTTATATATATTTTATTAATATATTTGTTAATATTTATAGCGTTACTTGTTCGTTATTTAACACAAACCAATTGAAGAAACGCTTCTTAGGTATCACCCTCTCTTCCTGTCTGTCCGTCTCGAACAAACAAAAGCATCTATATACTCCCTCCGTCCCAAGTAGATCGAAATAGTTTGATTTTATGCGGAGTTTAAAAAATATGTTTGATATTATAATTTTAAATAAGAGAATAATAATTAATATTATTATTCAAAAATAGTAAAATAGTAGTTAAAGTGGTGGGTATAGTATTGATATAATGATTTAAAATAGGATAATAGTGATTGAAATGGTGTACCATATTTGATAAAGTAAGTATAATTTAAACATTATTAAACTTTTCAAATTGGATATGTTGCAATAATGTGAGATTTTCAAAAAAGACAAGTGTTTCAATATAAATAGGACGGAGACCAATTGAAGATAATTTTGCTCTTTTAACTTATACTTTTATTGTCTAACTTAAAAGGGTATTCCTGTTTTTACACATTGAAGTTGGAAACTACACATTTATTACTATTGATGCATGTTAAATGAATTTATAACTTTAATTCATTTTTAACTATTTTACAATATAAGCTAAATGAGATTAGAGAAATTTAAATAGTCTTCTCTAAATTAAAATAACATAAATTGGTCAAATAAGTCAAAATCTCTCTCTCTCTCTCTCTCTCTCTCTCTCTAACACTTAAAGTTTATTTAATTACTTTAAAATTTTATGCAGATTAATAAAAATATACAATAGAATTTTTTCTTGAAGGAGCTATGAACCGTTGTGAATTTAAAAAAAATTAAATTAAAGTACATATCCAATGCACTTTAAAAATATAAAATTACATAATATTCAATAATTATTCAAGATATTACATAAATAATAATAATAAAATAATAATAATAATAATTATTATTATATGCAAAAAAGAACTTACAGAACTTTTGGGTATAGATAAACCAAAAGCCACAAAATAAATTATCTTTTTTTGGTTTTTCACTGGTGTCTGAGACTTTCATTTGCCTATACTAATCCAGCTCGAGCCGCGTTGGACCCACGGGTTTTGTGGGGAAGCTCTCACAACATAATGTACTCCATCCAAGACTCGAACTCGAGACCTCGAATTGGAAATCAGATTCTCTATCCATCTGACCCAAACTATGTTGGTCACAAAATAAATTATAACTTTTATGAAAAGTATTTAACATTCAATACATACAATAACTGATTAATGATTACTATTCAACCCAATTTTTCAAGTGCTAAATTATATTGTAAATAGATTGATACTCATATAAAAGATCAATCAAATCAAAATATCAAGATAAGAAGTTCTAGCTCCTATGAGAAATTAAAAACCAATATTGTGAGAACCCAAAATTTTATATCTATATTATTGTAAATGGTTAATTAAGTTTATGTATAAAATTTTATTTTAAATCCTATATAATTGGATCAATAGAATGTTGGAAGTTAAACCAATGGCAAGTTGGTTTTTTTGACCAATTGTATATGATAAAATTTTCAAAGTGTTTGGAAGTGAAATATGATTGAAAATTTGGAACCATAGCGAAAAATAAGTGATAAGAAGTGCGCTCCATTTTTCACTTTGACTTAAGTTTTAGATGACCTAAAAATCGGTACATCGTATGAAGAAATGGATAGCGCCATTGAATTCGTGGTGTGTCAAAATGTAGAGATGGAGTATCATATTAATACGTTCAAAAAAAAAAAAAAAATCCTTTTCGTCCCTGCCTAAGTTGGTCCCTTTTGGGTCCAGCTTGGGTCCCTATTGGGTCCCTCTTAGGTCCAACTTGGGTCTCTCTTCGGTCTCTCATCAGAAAAGGAAAAATGAGCTATGTGGACCAATAAAAATCCGTCACGTCAGTTTCGGTCCCTCTTCAGGCCCTATTTGGTCTCAATGCTCGGGACAACTTCGGTTCTTATTCGATCCCTCCTCAGAAAAGGAAAAATGAGATACGTGGACCAATAAAAATCCGCTATGTCACTTTCGATCCCTCTTCAGGCCCTATTTGATCCCCATGCTCGGGACAGCTTCGGTCCCTATTCGGGACCCTCTTTTTATCTATATATTGGTGACAGACGACCAGATATGACGTTTTCTTTTTCATTCTTTCTTTTCTTTCCTTTTTCTCTTTTCTCTTTCTCTATCTCTCTATTCTTCCACCTGCTCGGGGCGGTGCTGCATCAAATGTTTCGGCGATGTGATATACGGATTGACCTCCTAACTCAACTAGGAGGTGATGTATATTATAAAATAATTTGGTTAGGGGCCATAGTTCGACTATAAATAGAAAGGAATTCAATGAGAAGTTAGACTCTTAAAAACTTAATACACTCTAAGAAAACATTCAGCTAAGAAAACATTCAGATCCGAGTTTGGTAAGCTAAGATCTATGTTGGTAGTTATTAGATCTATGGATTGAGCATGCAAGGCTTTGGCCTTCCATAAATTTTTGGAGGACCTAGTGTTCATACGAAGATTTAAGAAGTCCGAGGCTATTGCGCTCGATCTAATGAGTTGGAACATTTGAAATTTTGTTTAGCTCATGGGGTTTCCATTAAAATAAAGTTACGAATTTAAATTATGAAATTAAATTTTTTTCTTAGTTTAGTTGAGAAAAGGAAAATATAGTATTTGTAAATTTTTATTAAAATTTTAGTTGGAATATGTTAGTATTATTATGCATATAATTTCCGGTTGTTGGGATAAATATTTGTGCTTATAAGAGTTTGAAATCGGGTTAGGGCCATGGTGTGGCTAATCCCTTTTTCGCATAATGTTGTTGTTGAATCAGATAAAAGTGAATATTTTCTTGGTTGAATCATAAGATTTTTGGTAGATAACAAAAAGTGAAAAGTCAAAAATGCCCTCTAGGCAATTTTACCGAAAATATAGTTTTTATCAAATTTATCAAATTTAGAAATTTTGACAAAAATAAAATATTTATTATTTTAGTATTTGAAGGTGCAAGGATATTATTAAAAATTTAGATTTATTGTAGAATTAATGTTTGTAATTTTTTTTGAGTTATATTTATTATTTTCAAAAGTCAACATTTTTATCAAATAGAAAATAAAATTTTCTAAAATGTTATTAAACAAAAATTCCCAAATTTTAACAAGTCCATGAAAATATTAACATTTTTACAAAATTTATTTTTTGTGAAATTTTAAAGTTAAAAAGGGAAACTTATATTTTATGGAAAAAGTTAGCAATTATCATTTTCAAATTTCGTAAATGTTGCAATGATATTTTGTCCGAACAATAAATCCTATGATGTATTTTAGGGTTGATATCAACCCAGGATAAATGCGAGAAAAATTGTAAGGAATGTAACAAAAGACGATTTTGCCCTTTGAGTTATTTGTGTGTGTATGAATTGTTTTCAAAAACTAGGGGAACCTCAGGATTCGTATTACTTTATTTTGAAAAGAGGGATATGGTCGAGATAGATTACTGATAAGAGATCGTCTATGTTACAGGAACGAACGCAAAAGGACCCTAGGAATGTCAATGCGTGTTGTGGAATTTTTAGAAAGCTTCTGTTAAGGCAAAATCATTTAACTCATTCTTACGTATAAATTATTGTTCCATTTATATGTGCTTATTTGCCATAATTGTATAAGTTCCAATTCACTTATACATTGAAATGTTTACAAGTACATTTAGTGTATTTGTTTAAATTGATAATTTTGTTATGCATTTTTACCATGTATAACATGCAATGTTATTGAAGCGTTTATCATTATTACATGATTAAATTGAGATCGAGTATTGAACATAGTTAAAGACCCGTGTATTAAGATCCTACATGTTAAAATCATGTAGTTGTGACGTATACGTGCACGAGAATTTGACGTTAGTCTTGACTTTGTGTTGAGATTAACTTTATGACATAAGTGTCGTTAAATTGGTGTTCAATACTCAAATACTAAACTGTTTAATTGTTAATGACATGATGTTATATTAAACTCGTAATATCATGCATTTTCTTATAGAATTCATACTAAGCTCGTGAATACAAAATAAAGTTTTATGATTTAAAACACTAGCGTTTTACTCTTTTTGAATGGAAGTTTCCTTTTTAATGAAATTAGAGTAATGACTTGTTGAACATTCAATCGCTCATTCTTGCAAATGTTTTAAACTTTCATATTATGAATGCGGGAACACTTCGAAGGGTAAGCAAAAGATGGAGTATTAGACGATATGCTAGACTGTAGTTTAATATTCTGGATTTGTCTAACTCCGAACGTGTTTACTATGTAATATTTTTATTTGGCTACTTTTGTCAAACATTGTTGTGTAAAGACCTTAATAGTTAATATTAAGTAATCGTTTCCGCTTATATAAGATTCGAATGTGAGATCCTGTGAAAGTATAACAGGGAGAGTTGTCCAATTATTCGTGACTCACAACAGTGAAGAAAGAGATATGTTTTGACGCACCGTTTTCCCGAGGATCAGATGTTGGGAAAATTGGGGTCGTCACAAATATGTTATGCAAGTCGCTATATAGATCAATCAAATCAAAATATCAAGATAAGAAGTTCTAGCTCCTATATATGAGAAATTAAAAACCAATATGTTCTGCAAGTTGCTATATATATATATAGCAAAAGTTAGAAAATTTTTGTTCAATATTTTGTCAATTTTAGACAACTTTAACTTAATTTTTTTGTCTAATTTAATAAAATTATATGTATTTTCAAAGTTAAAATTGTATATTTATGATAATAATTAAACTTAATGAATTATAACGTCTTTTCATTTGCCTATTAAAATTATACTAAATAATTTTTACAATATACAACAATAAATACATTTCATTTATAATATTTAATTACCTAAACCCCTAACTCTCTCCTTCCACCTGCATACCCCTTCCCCTCCCCTTATAACTTCATTGGTCCTCTACTTTTCTCCTTGTTCACGACACATAAGATTTTGTTTAGTTTTACGATACTTTTGTTCAACAAAGATTTATTTATACAAAGTATAGTAAAATTATTTAAATTCAAAATTTTATTTGTGTCCACATTGTATCAATCATTTGATAAAAACGTTTGATACTGTAAAATCTAGTTCGAATAATGTTGAACATTCAATCTAGTAAAAACAAAAACAAAAACAAAATTTCTCTCTATGACATATGCGGAACATGCGGTACGTGGATTGTAAAGTATTGAATACTTCTTTGTGATTATCAATTGTTTTAGGTGCATTATAAAGTATTGAAATATATATTTTTTAAAATTCAATTGATTTTTTAATTTAATTTTGAATATATACATATTCTTAAAAAATCATTTACTTGTTCTTATAATTTGAACCAAGTTTTTCCCATTATCCTCTTTTTCGCGAGATTTGTGATGACCTAAATGCATCACTCGCACTTGTTTAATAACATTACATCTTATATGCTGGTTGAAATATCAACTTATTGTCAATGAGATCATAGCCCAATGATAAATATTATGGTTTGAGATCCTCCACTTTTTAGAAATGTTATAGGATTGCACCATCCACTAACAAAAAAAAAGAAAAATATCAACATATTTAGAAGAAAAATATCAACATATTTGTTTTCTTCTAAATTTTTTATTCGAATGTTTTCAAAATTAACATTTACAATTCTCGAGTAAATCCAGATAATGTTCAAGTAACCAAAAAAATAATCAACAAATCAAATAAAAATAATGTTCATTCACAAGAATTCTTAAATTAATACTCTCCCAATTCTAAAATATAGAATATTATCAACTTTCGAAACGTAACTTTAAACATTTTAAGAATAAAAATAACATGAAATTTTTGAGGTTTGGAAAAGAACTACAATTTGTAAATAATAATATTTTTAAATAATTTAAGAGAATTTCTATTTTCATATAATTTTTTCTATTTCCACACACATGGTACACAATTTACATAATATTACTTATTACAAATAGTTAGAAGGTAGCATATGCATGTGAGAATTAAAAAAAAAAAAAAAGAAGAAAAAGTGTTGAAGTAGAGATTTCCTAATTAATTTTTTTACAATTATGTTAATTAGTATAATCAAATAAATTATAAAAGTATTATAAATCAATTCTAAAAAATTAATATTATTTTTATATTTTAAAATAGATAAGTAACATATCTAGAAAGACGTATAATTATCAATTAATTCATATACGATATTTGCATATCACATAGGAAGGGAATTGCTATTCACAAGCCAATATGTTTGTTCTACACCAAGTGTGTACTATATTTTGATTTAAAATATTCTATTACAACATAAATAAATATGTAATATATTTGTAAGATAATAAATTATTTTGTGAAAATAGCAATTGTCCACATGAATGCGCACATATCTGTGCTATTATTCAATTTTTAGAAATGCAAATAGGAATCATATTTCAACTTTTCTTTCTAAACTTTTATAACCCTAATTAAGCCTATTATAATGTTAATTGATTACTCCATCAATTTTCACATAAAAATAAAAGAAAACCATTTTGTCGTATGTATTTATCCTTATCCAGATTACCTGGATACACCAAATATAGAATAAACAAATACCCACTTGTTGTATTTATTTATTAGTCAAAACAATCCCACTGTTTTCACAAAAAGGGTTTGAGGAATTGGGGTACACTGAACTCAAACCCAAAACCAGTCAAACTAACGGATCCAACCAAAACCCCCCCTTAATAACTCATGCAACTTGCAAAAACCTCTTTACTACCATCGTCCCCTGTTTCTGTCTCTCACTTGTCGCATATGGAAACAAGTCCCCAAAACCAGCCCATTTAATTCCTTTCTTTCTTTGCTGCTTTGTATAATATATATGTTGTAAGCCATTGTTGTCTTTTCAGGTGTTTGATAATCACCATGTCACTACTTCCCAGCAGTGCCTCATTCATGGCCCAAGCCAGCAGAAACGGCCCGGCCGATACCTTCCACAAGTTCTTCGATTGCTGGCTCCAAGAACAGAATCAGTACCTCGAAGAACTCGTCAATGCTTCCAAATATTACGAGCGGCGCCACCACTCCGGAGAAATTCACAGCAATGGCCATAGAGGGAATGAAGAAATACTTCTGAGTCAACTCACTGAACGAGTCATTCGGCATTACGAGCAGTATTACAGGACAAAGTCCCGGTGTGCCCACCAGGATGTGTTGGCCATGCTGTCCCCTTCTTGGCGGAGCTCCCTTGAAGACGCGTTTCTTTGGATTGGCGGCTGGCGACCCAGCATGGCTTTTCATTTGCTGTATTCTAAATCTGGGTTGCAACTCGAGGCTCGGCTTGCCGAATTGATTCGGGGGGCAAGTACGGGCGACTTGGGTGATCTATCCGCTAGTCGGCTCATCCGGGTTGACGAGTTTCAGGCAAGAACCATAGAGGAGGAGAAGGAGTTGACCGAGGAGTTGGCGAAACATCAGGAGTCAGTGGCGGACTCGTCGATGACCGATTTGTCCCACGTGGTGTCCGAGTTGATAAGGAACAATGAAGCCAACCCGGAAGATATTGGCGTCGAGGAAGACCGAGTAGAGTCGGTTCTGAAGCCGAAGGAGGACAGGTTGGAGGAGATATTGCACAAGGCGGATGATCTCCGGGTGAGGACGCTGAAGGGGGTGATTGAAATTCTGACTCCGATTCAGAGTGTTCATTTCCTTGTTGCTGCTGCTGAGCTGCACTTGAGGCTTCATGAATGGGGGAAGAAGAGAGATGCTTTAAACCACGAAACCGCAGCCCGTGCAGGTGCAGGTGCAGGTGAAGGGGCGATTCAGCATCGTTAACCATCATCGACATTCAAAGAAGTTTAGTATAGTATGACCGACCAGATGAAGGTAAGGTTGTTTTTTAGTTAAATTAGTGAATCATATGAAGAAGGTTATGTATAACCAGTGAATCATATGGCTAAGTGTAGTAGAAGCAGATTAAGGTCGGATTGAAGAGTCGGACTAGTGAATGAGTGCGAGTCAGAAGATTAAGGTTATCTTTTGGAGGCCTTCCGTTTTGTTCATGATATGCTTCTTCTGGATTTTTTGATCCTACTAAATACTTTGGTTTTTAATTTAATAAAGTCTATTGATTATTTCTCTTATTTTCTTTGTTTGGAACTCGAAAAATTGGGAGACCGTAAAATAAAATCACTGGAAGCATATCTGAGAATTCTAGCAATAGCATCCAGCCAATAAAATCACTGAATCGTTGTCTTAAGAAACTTATTACCCCCCTTTCGTGGGAAGTTGAATTGGCAACTCTACCCGAATTAATATTTCCCCTTTTGACACGAACGATCAACAATGATTTCCCCAAATATGCTCAACAAATAAAAAACCAACCCCAAAATTTGAGACAAACATGAGCCTATATCTTTGAACTTCAAAAATTGTAAATATTAGGTTATAAACCCGTGAGAAGCACGAATTATTATTTTCTGTTGTTAATATAAAAAATATTTATTTGGCAACATTGACCTTTTCCATACGTGTTCTTTATAAATATAGTTCTAAATTATTTTAAATTTTTTTAACCAAAAAAATAAAACAAAAAATAAACCCAAAAAAACAATAATTTACTTATTGAGGGAATTCAGTACTCTACATGCATATAGTTTTTAAAATGTATCACACATGACTAATAGATTAGTTAATTTAGAAATTTTGAAGGAAAAAGAAGACATATGAGCTATAGCTTCTATGGACACAAACGAAAATTTACGCATTAAGAGAGAAACTCAGGTCAAGACTTCTTCCTCTTTTGTCTAGGAGAAGTGTTCGCATCATATACACATACTTACCAAAGTCCATTCTTTTGACACTTCTAGTCGGTGGCGAAACCAGGAGTCTACCAAAGTGTAGTCAATGTTTAAATTATTATATAAAAATAATAAATAAAAATTAATAATGAAAACACAAATAATAAGATTAAATTACAAAAAATATGATTAAGATTTCAATTCCAAAGCGTAGTCAATGTTTAAATTATTATATAAAAAATAAAAAATAAAAAAAATAATGAAAACACAAATAATAAGATTAAATTACGAAAAATATGATTAAGATTTCAATGCATAGTTACTTGCTTGAATCAATGAAAACAACTGCTAATTAAATTATTCTTCAATTTTCTTCGTTTTTGAACCTTTCCATAATGGGCTTATTTTCGATAGTATCAAATATTTCTTTCTCGATGCAAGGCACAATACATTCGTTCAACTACTTGTCCCCCATACGATTACGAAGTGTAGTCTTGATAATTTTCATAGTTGAAAATACTCTTTCAACCGATGTAGCAGCTGACAAAATCAATGATAATTTCACAAGCAAATAAATTGAGGGATAAGCCAAATCTCTACCATTTTCAACCATTTTCTAAACAAGATCACTTATACATTGTAAATTATTGAAGTATGGACTAGTCCTCACATTTGCAATATAATTTTCAGGTTAATTTTCAAGCACTATAAGATCTCTGGAATCAAACTATGAAGGGTTAAAGACTGCAAATTCTATTGTGAGAACCCGAATTTATTAGTGAATGATTTATGATATAAATTTTTCTCCTTTATATTAGTTGATGAAATTATTTTCTGCATCATTACATTACAGAAATTGAATTAAAATAAAAATGTTATGCTCAAGGGCATTTTGTTTATTTTGACAAAAGTTATGCTCAAGGGCATTTTGGTCATTTTAACAAAAGTTATGCCTACGGGCATTTTGGTTATTTTGACCCGAAAATTAAAAAGTGTTCAAAATCATAAAGCGATTAAAGATCTGGAATCAACGCAGAAAAATAGTGAATTAAAATGCCGTTGAATTTTTGATTTGACCTAGCCCCGGGTTGACTTTATGACCGAAGTGTCGTATGGAAAAACGGATAGCGCCGTTGAAATCACAGCGTGCCAAAACGTAGGGATAGAGTATAATATTGTATTTTATGATTTTTGACTTTTTAAATTATTATTTAATTATTAAATTAATTAGTTCACAAATCGAGGCAAAATAGCAATTTAAATTTCAAATCTTTAGCCAACTTGACCATGTGGGGCCCACTGACGCGCAGGCCCCAGACCTTTGTCTTTTTCCCCTTAGTCCCTTTCCTTTTCTTTCCTTTTCGTTTTTCCCCCAAGTTTTCTGCAACTTCTGAAATTACCAAATCCGTCATCAATCATTTTCTTGCAATGATGGGTGTTACTGGACGTTGTGAATCGTCCATAAAGCATAGTGCCATCAAACCCTAAGTCACATTTGAGCAGAGCAAAAGTCTACAATTCTTTTTCTTTGTTCTTGGTGAGCAAAAATTCAAAGTTCCCATTTTTGCATTCGTTTGTGTTAATTGATAATTAGAATAGCATCTGAGAGTTCCTTAGCATCAATTTAAGCCTTCAATCGATCAAGGTGGTTAAGAGTCGAGCCGTTTAAGGTCGATTTATAGTCGGCATGTTTTCGGCGTGTTCTTGACCAAAGATCTGATTTTTAGTCTCGAATCGAATGTGTTTGAGTTGATTGGAGGGTCCAATGGATTCCTGCAGTTGCAAGGATCATTTTAGTACCTTCCAATCTAGTTTTCATGATGTTTTAAAGCCTGTTTGAATTTTTCTGGCAAGTTTGTGGCCGCTGGTGATGGCTTCTTGGCTGGAACCGAGGACGATGAACATGACCTCCCTATTCTTGAGGTTTCAGGTCATGGGGATGGTGAGATTCGATGTTCCATCAATCCCTTTGCCACAAAACCGAGCTTACTTGTGATTCAGTGTGTGTGTGTGGCCATGGCAACCCACTGCCGATGACCACCAGGCCGGCCGACCGGCTAGCCTGTCAGTCCTAGCCTGTCAGTCCGGCAACCGGAGGCGAAGGAGAAGGAACTGATCGGTCGACCAGTCAATGGTTAACTTGGTCAACTACCTCTTGACCGACCGCCCGGCCTACAGGCTACTGCCATGGGCGACCTAGTAGTCGGATCCGAGGGACCGACCATTCAATGGTCGGCATGGTCGACTGTTACCCTGACCCACCAGTCAGTGCTGACCTGTTTTGAAGGCCGACATGCTAGTCTGCTACCTCGACCGACCAATCTAGCATGACGGCAAGGATGCGAAGAAATGGCCAACCGGTCAGCCAACGGATGGTTGACTCAGTCAGCCGTTGTTTGACTAAAATTATTTTAGTTCTGTGATTATTATTTACTCACGATTACTATTATCATTATTTTCAGAAATGTTAAATTACTAAAATACCCCCGATGACATATTTACCAATATAACCCTCAGTAGTAAATTTATAAAAATGCCACTACTGCACTATTTACAAAAATGTTATTGCAGTGTTAATTACAAAATGGCCACTTACTCTTATTTACAACAATACCATTTAGTTAAAAATATTTCTAACTTGGAATGGGCTTAAAGTTGGTGGGTGGCTTGAAAACAGGCTTTTAAGCACAGCTCATTGCTTTGCAATGGGCACCATCAGTTTTAGGCATTTTGGGCATGTTTAGATGGATTTTTGGACGTTTTAATATTTATTATGATAAATTTTATTTTTAAATTTGAGAGTAAATTTTCTTAAATTAGAAAAATATTGTGTTTAATTAAATTTTATTTTATTTAGAATAGTTAAGGAATAATATTTTTAATTCTTTTTTTTTTGATTTGAATATCATTACGATGTGATTACACATCTTATTCACTGTTTTAAAACATCGTATATTTTTACACGAATGTTATATTCACTTTGTATCCGAACAAGAATTCGATAAAATATTTTAGGGTTAATAATATCTCGGGATAAATACGAGAAATAAATAAAACGGAACGAGCTAAATGACAAATTATCAAAAAATAACAATTTTGCCCTTAGAAATTTTGTGTGCGTTCATGTCATTTAGAAATTTGGGAGAACTCCAAGATGCTGAGGATTATTTTGAGAGTGAGTGATTTATTTTAAGACGATGATACTAATGATAGGCCGTTGTTATTATAGGAACGTACGTGAGAGGGCAAGGAAAGCCTACGATCGCAAAACGCGTCACGTGGAAGTTTAAGAAGCGTTACTAAGGCAAGTTATTACTCTCCGCCTTATGTAGAAGTCATTGTTTCACTTATACATGCAATTTATTCAGCTTTTAATACGTATAATTTAAATTCCAGTATACGTATTTGCTAGGATTGTACAAATTTAATTACTTGTACATTATTTGTTGTTTCAAGTTAAATTCTTGAACTTGTTTAAAATGATTATGC
>JAUMHB010057781.1:0-15197 GCA_032359685.1 Pittosporum tobira
CCTCTCCTACTTAACATTCAGATTACCACCTTAATCTCAACTAACTTAAGCATCAGAGAGGGGAATGAGGGAACAAAACCCTCGTGTTGCCCGTGTTTCAGGTGAACTTGCTGCTGCCGATATGTGCCCAGTTGGAAACAAGGTTTGGACTTGGTCAAAGGTCAGAGTGGTCACAACACGGTGCTTGTTTAAGGTCATACAAACTTCTTTGCAATCTGCATGTTGTCTTCTTCATCCGTTCAACTTTAATTCATCTGATTGACTCATGTATATCTTTTCCTCCAAATTAACATGTAGAATTGCATTTTACGATCTAACTACTCAAACACAGACTCAATGATAACTAGATTCCGGATTTAGGTTGTCTGTATCATATGTGTTTTAATTGTGACTAGTTCTCCATATATATGTCGATTGATGGTGGAGTTGTTTTGAAGGAAAATAATGTTGCTTGTAACTAACTCATAATAAAGGCTATAATGATTAAAACGCATGATTACATGATCAAGATTTTATCAGATGTTAGACATATTCCTGACGTGAAGAAGAATATCATCTATTTGGGTATATTCGACGTAAACGGGTATAAGTACATAATTGAAGTAGAGTTATGAAGATCAATAGAGATCCTGTTGTTATTGTGAAAGGCAAGAAGCTTAGTACCTTATACTTGCTAGATGATTCTACAGTTTGTGGTTTAGTTGCAATTAGTTCCTTTGTGATTGCAACTGATACTACCAAGTTATGACATATGACATTAGGTTATACGAGCGACATAGATATGGATGATTTGGGCAAGAGAAGCCTATTCGGTGGGCAAAGTACTAAAAAGATGGAATTCTGTGAACATTTTATTTATATGAAGCATAAAGGGGTCAGTTGCAACACAACAATTTATTATACTAAAGGCAATTTAGACTATATTAATCCAAATCTTTGGAGACTAGCTAGAGTGTTGTTTTTTCCAAATGTGGGGTGCACGGTATTTGCTTATCGTCATTGATTATTCTAGGAAGGTTTAGGTCTATTTCTTAAAGCATGAGAATGATATAATTGTGACTTCCAACAGTGAAAGACTTTGCTATACAAACTGATCGACAGGTAAACAGATGAAGGTGGTTAGAACTGGTAATAGCCTTGAATTTTGTGAAGTTGAGTTCAACGAGTTCTACAAGAATGAAACAATTGTTAGGCATTGCACTGTAAGGAAGACTCTCCACAACCGTATGGCGTTACAGAGCACATGAATAGAACTTTGTTAGAAAAGGCTAAATGTATGTTGTCTAACGTATGTTTGGGCAAGGTCTTTAAGGCAGAAGCAATAAATATAACGTGCCATTTGGTGAATTGTTCTGCTTGCATGACTATTGATCAACTGCAAGACTCTCGAAGAAGTTTGGTCGAATAAGCCCTCTGATTATTCGTCTCTTGAGGTGTTGGGTTTTCTTACATATACACATGTAAATGAAGTTAAACTAGAGCCTAGAGCTAGAAATACATTTTTTTGGCTATGCAACTGGTGTGAAAGATTATATATTATGGTGTTTTGATCCGAAATTTCATAAGTTTCTTATTAATTAGCACGGATGTTAGTTTTGATGAGTCTACTATGCTTCGGTCAAACATAAAATTCTTCATTTCTTCTAGTGATAGTTTGGAGAGTCTCAGAAAGAAAGTGGAATTTTGTTTTTCGATAATGTAAGTACTCTAAATATAACCAGGTTCTACATGCAGGTACTAGATACATCGAAGTTTAATTATCATTTTGCTCGATAGAAACTGACTTGCGTGTCTGTGATTACTCACTTTGTCCCCTCCAATGCTTAACCTACCGATTTCATAATCAATGCACAAAATATTTTATGAGATCTTCCGCCAACATAAGCAATGCACACATGTTGAAATGCTTTTCAGATGACTTCATTTATCTTTGGTATTTCAAATTCATTTGTATTAAGCTCTAAAATCGGCTCAATATGTCATTTAAGACACTTTTCCGGAAGTCTATATAAATCCTCACCCCTCAATAGGCTTAAAAGTATTTTTGACCCTGTATTGTTATCACTTTTAGACATTGAACCCTGAAAAAAAAACTTTTTGAAATTGAACCTCAATGTTCGTATATTTTTTGAAATTAAACCTTCCGACGAGTTCAATTTCAATTTTGGCCGGAATATTCAAATTTTTCCGGCGATGCAAATTTTTAAAGAGACATTAAGTGATGTGAAATTACATTTTTACCCTTCCTCTGGCCAAAATTGAAATTGAACTTGTCGGAAGGTTTAATTTCAAAAAATGTACGAACATTGAGGTTCAATTAAAATTTTTTTTTTTCAGGGTTCAATGTCTAAAAGTGATAATAACACGGAGTCAAAAATATCTTTAAGCCCCCCTCAATATCTTCACATCAAATCCTCACCCCTCAATATAGTACAAATTAGATCTTATTTCCTCTAATCCTTGTTATCTCCTACAAACAGCTAGTTGGTTTCATTACACCAGATGCCATTCCTCCGGCATTTGCGCATGCTGCTCCTGCTGCTTGATTGTTATAGGAGAGATTTACATCCTGTAATCTTATTCCACTGCATGGGTACTTCTTACTACATTTAAATTGCATGGCGATTGGTGTTGCCGATGTTCCATGAATGTCTTGATACATCACGTTGCTTATCTTCACTCCCGAAGCCTTTAAAAATAGAAAATATAAGGATAATAATTAGACTATTGAAGTATGTCAATTTGAGAAATCCTAACATTCAAAATTATTTTTAAATTTTGGAATTTTACTAATTAGCTTCATAAGTCAAAGTGTATAACTAATTTTAGAACTCAGGGAGTAATTTTTAAATATTTATGGATCGTCAAGAAACATGGTTTATTACCTGGCCTGGGCAATTTTGGTTGCTAGGACAGTAGTCTTGGTCAATTATGATGGGATTTTTGACATTACTCATAGAGATATGCTGAAAAACGATACCCCTAGCAAATCCATTGCTAGACCTTGCCCATGTCTTTATTCTCACACCATTGTCAGTACTTCGGAAAGAAACCGTTTTAACTGTCAGATTTTGGACTCCAGGTTCTTGTAAATTCCAACCAAGACTTCCAATGCTGTAAAAAAAAATAAAAAAATGCACAGTCGAATAGGCCAATTTAAAAAATAAATAATGAGATATCTGGTTTTCAATGATAATGAATGATTGTATCTACAGATTATAATATACCTTATGCCGTGACCGGGACCGCAGGAGACGCTTTCGATCCATGTGTTTGTGGTGCCAGGGCCTATTGAGATACAGTCGTCTCCCGTACCAATTTGAGAGCTCAAAATGCTGATTCCTGATGACAACTGAACGTGAATTCCATCAGTATTCGGGCTGTTGGCTGGAGCTGAGATTTTGATCCCTTGTAGTTTTGAATTCCGGCAGCCGTAAATAATTATGTGGAACATTTGACTATTTAATGAGGTTAATCCACTGACAACGATGTTGTTGGAGTTGTATAAGCCCAGGGTCTGTAATGTATCATGCAATTAAATTAATTCTTAATATAATTGCGACTATCTTTGTTTATATATGATGCAGAAGATATAATTGCCTTCCAGAATTTTTCACTGCTTCTGTGAACGGTTATTCTATTAGGCCAACCAATAAACCAAATTCAAATGGTAACTTCGTATGGCATTTGAGCATACGTGCATTCTTTCTTTTTTCGTTTTCACAATTTTGGGACCAAACCGTAGACCACTTCAAAATTTAAGGGTATGACCATGAAATTGGTTTCATTGGCTGGTATTGGTTTGCCTAAGGAAAAACATGTAGACACTAAGTTTAGTCTTCCATCCATGCTAATATAAATGTCTTAATTTTTAATTTGGTCGGTCCCAAATTATATAATTTATTTCCTTATTTATCATAAATTTTGTCATATTTTCTAATGTTAAATTTAATTATTTAGGCCACTTTTTATTTAAAGTATCAAACAGATAAAAAAATTTAATGTAAAATGCATTGGAAAAGTGGGAAAAGATAAAAGGTGAAAAAAAAAAAAACTCTGAGAAAAATCACATTTAATGACTATTTAAAAAAACATGACATGATAACTTGGAAGAGAAAATATTTCTTAAAAAACTTGTAAAATAAAATTAGAAAGTTTATGATTTAGAAAACCAAATACATCTGAGTTAACTCGGATTATTTTCGCAAAGAATTTGATACTTACATATGACATATTTTGAGACGTTGGGATGAGTATAATCAATGAAAAGCAAGAAAATTTAACAGGATGTCTATAGCGAGTCCAAAACTGTTGTTTCAAATGTTGTCTTATAAGTTGTCATAATCTAATACAATATTTGTATTTTATAAAAAAATTGTAGTTAATTAATTCTTACAGCTAATAAATTTAAATACAATACAGTTGTTGTATTGAATTTAGGACATGAGATAAGACAATATTTGAGATAGCAGATTTGGGTTCGTACATAGCTAAGTAATGGGTTAAAGAATTGGTAGACTTTGTGTACTAACCGTAGCTCCTGTAGGGCAACTCTTGCCTGAGGTTTTGCAACTCCACAGACTAGTCCCTTGCCCATCTAGGGTTCCACCAGATATCACAAGGCCATTAACAATATTCTCAAACTTAATCCAGTTTTCTGCATTTCCAATAACTTTGTAATCGGAGGGAGCCACTAGGGTTCCGTCAATACGCATCAAGATGGAACCACTTGTGCTCTTGCAGCTTCGGCCACTAAAGACTATAGCACTTCGAATCAAGTACCTTCCTGGTGGCACATAAACTTGGGCTGGGACTGAAGAGGCACACGCTGAAGTCCATGCACTAAGGAAATACTTTGTTGCATCGGTCTTGCCATCCGCAATGGCTCCCAATTTCTGCACATTGTATGAAACCCTAGCAGCTGATGATGAGTAGAAAAAGATGAACAGAACTGGCAGAACAAGAAAAGGCATTGTACTGTTCATCATATTCATCTCCTCTATATATTTAGAGAGAGAGAGAGAGAGAGAGTTTGAGAATTTGATGGTGAGAATTGAAGCAATTTGGTGGGGTATTTATAGCTACATATGGTTGCAAATTGCAGAAGTCAATGACAGCAGCCCCCGAAATTTTAAAGTAAAGTATGTATATATGTTGGTTTGGAAATATTCTAAATTTGTACTTATGATTGGGTAGCTGTCCTGGAATGAAAGTCTAAACAGAACATTATTTTATTTTAGTATTTATAATTTACATATACTTTATTTTTCGTACAGAAAGAAATGGAGAAGATCATGGTTATAAACAATTGAAAATAAGAGAGCTACAACAGTTGTTGCAGTTGGGATGCTATAATGAAGAAGCAGAAGATGGTATAGAATGATAAGATATAAAAAGCAACAAATTTCCATATATACCGAATATTGAAGATGTAGTTATCGTTTTTTGTCATGGAACTTATTAGGACACTCGCTAGTGCTGGAGCGATCCTTGCAATTTGACTGTTATTCACATCTGCGGTTATCTTCTCTATTTTATCATTTGTTACATTTTATGTATAATTGTCAAATCATTCTTATCTATTTAAAAAATGATGGTTTAAAAAAAAGATATTGGATTATAATTTTACGTAAAAGAAAAAAGTGAATTTTAAAACAATTTTGTTTAGAGTTTTTGTACAATTTTATCTATATTATAATGAAATTATAAATTATGAATATTTTGATGTTTTATGATATTAAAATATAAATATCTATATCTAATTTTGAAAAATAACAAAAAAATAAAATAAAAATAAATCTAAAACGATAGCCAAAGAAAAACGAATATCAGTTGCTTATCTTTTCATAGAAGGAATCATTAATAGGCACATGGAATGCAGAATCTTTCGATACTTGGTTTAGTGGTTAATAATTAAGGGGAATCCTTCATTTGAATTTCTTAATCCGTATAGTTGGTCTGGTACCTACTTCCTAATTTAATCACAAAATGTGGAATGATGAACATGCAAGAAGCTTATGGTACGTACGTACCAATCATTTGCGATGGAAGGCATTAGGGTTGTATAATATACAGAAAGTATTATTATAGATTATTTAAAAATGCAAGTTGCATTTTTCGTTATTATTTTACAAGAGTACAAACATCTCTGCATGACGACTCATTCTGCTAAACTTATTTAATAATTATTTATTATTAATTAATTATAAAAATATTTAAAAAATATGTTTTATTTATTAAAAATTTATTCGCTATCAATGGACAATAAATATCGAATGTCATCGATTACAATTCTTCTTATAAAATGCAACTCATTTTTCTAATAATAAATGAGTAGGTTATTTGATCAAATTCGGATCCAATATAAGCATACCTATTAATAGAGTAGTCTATCTAAATGTCTTGGAAAATCATGATTGATTTTCGTTTGGAGTTCCGTATTAATAGTACTCTCCTCAATATTTTAAAATATGTTGACTAAAAAAAAGAATTGTAAATAATAGATTGACGTGAATGCACATGGGGACATGTGTATTTAATTAGCTGTCTTCTAGTCAATTATATGCATGCCTTTAGGGTATGATTTGAGAGGCTTCTTATAAAATCGACAATGAATGGAGAAATAATATATCCACTTGAATACGAATAATAATGATAGCTTTGAATTTTCAAATTTTTTTTATAAAAATTTTTAATTTCTTTTTTAAAATTGGCATGGAAAAAATGAGAAAACATTCATTACAAACTTTAGATAATAGCAGGAGTGGTGTTTACAAAGCCTGTTATAACAGGACACCTCATTAATCTAGAAAAAAGTCAAGTACTAATATTTTAGGAAGGGTAATGCTATAACAAACAGATTCACTAATAAAATAAACACAAATTGAATTGTTAAATTATAATTAATGAGTGTGTAACTATAACTAATATTAATTTAAAACATCAATTTGTATACAATTTGTGGAGTTCCTTCAAATTTCTATTAACTTTTCTTAATTACGGTGAATAATTTCTTAGTCACCCAAATTATCTTATTTGGTTAATTAGATATATATATATATACACACGTGTGTGTTTGTGATGAGATATTAACTGTCAAGATGTAAAATTTAAAATAACCGCAGAAAAAAGAATATAGGGTGAGAATAGAATAGAAAAAGAAACCCCTACCTCCAAAAATGGAGATAGTACTACTTCTGTCGGCAAATTTGACAGAAGAAATTTGCTTCTTGGTCTAGGAGGACTCTACGGTGGCGCCATCAATCTTGGAAGTGAGGCCTTGGCCGCACCGGTGCTAGCACCGGACGTTACAAAATGTAGCGATACAACTTTACCCAGCGGCGCAGTCCCAACAAATTGTTGCCCCCCATCCACCAAAATCATCACCGATTTCCAGCTTCCTTGCAAGGTCCCCTTGCGAGTTAGAGCTCATTTGGCCGACCAAGACTACATAGATAAATACTCCAAGGCCGTTGAACTCATGAAAGCCCTTCCCAAAGACGACCCTCGTAATTTCACTCAACAAGCTAACGTCCATTGCGCTTATTGTGACAGTTCTTATGAGATGGTCGGATTACCCGATCTCAAAATCGATGTCCACTTTTCATGGTTGTTTTTTCCTTTCCATAGATTATACTTGTACTTTTACTAGAAAATATTGGGAAATTATCGATCGATGATCCTACTTTTGCTTTGCCTTATTGGAACTGGGACAATCCCAGAGGCATGCAAATTCCAGCCATGTATGTTAATCCTAATTCTTCACTTTATGATAATCTACGCGACGCCATGCACCAGCCACCAGTAAATATTGATCTCAATTATAGCAGTAGTGCTCCTAGTACTCCGATAAGCGATCAACAATTATTATCCAATAATTTGAACGTTATGTACAAGGGCAAATGGTTTCCAGCAGCAAGACTCCTCAGCTTTTCTTCGGGAACCCTTACCGGGCCGGAGACGAACTTGACCCCGGAGCCGGGTCAATTGAGAATATTCTACATACTCAAGTTCACGTATGGACTGGTGACAGAAATCAGCCTAACGGTGAAGACATGGGTCGGTTATATTCGAACCCCATGACCCGATATTCTATTCTCACCACTCAAATGTGGATATTAACTGTCAGCTATTTATTCTTTTTTTGCCTTCAAGAAGGAGTAAAAGTTTAAAATGAATTAATATATGTCCCACAGAGAATTTAATTTGATTAATTATGGCTCTCACCTGACATATGTTTTTACTTTAATTTTTTATTTTTTTTAATTATCTTTATAAATTTTAGATAAAGGATGTAATTTGGGTCGTAAAATTATTTACTTTGATTAGAAAGAATTAATCAAAATTTGTCTGCGATTTTGTCGCTAAAATTTTGCTCCTTAATTCTATCATAAATTAATGAGTTCCCAAATTAGCATAGATTTTTGTAAAATTCTAATTTTATGGACAGTATGTATCTAAATTTCTCTGAAAATATACACTCCATTTCTTTCCTAGATGCAAATGAAAGAAAAAAGCTCAAATTTGGTGTGTTCCTTGAGGACGAATTAAGGCACAAAGCTTAATCAATTATGTCATTAATGTGCATGAGAATGATCATCAACATACTCATCTTTTCCTGGAAAATATGTTAGGATATTGTTACTTATTCCTTAAATTTGATAATATTTTCTCTAAATTTATATAAAAAAGTATTAGATGTTTTTGTATAGGTTTATTACACTTAGAATAGATTTACTGCAAGGAAACAACAATTGGAATACCGAAGGCAGTTGACAAAAAAGGAAAATCCAAAATAGCAAAAAAAATAAAAAAATAACAAGACTTATCCGACAAAAAGTCTGGACTGACAACAAGACACAACTTATGTAGCAAGAAAAACTATTTATCCAAGGTTTCCACGATTGTATCAGATCCTGATTGATGGAAATAATCGTTGCAAAAATATCAGGCGTGGGCTATTTCAATGGGATATTTGAAAACAATGCACACTGAGGGAGATTGATTCACACTACTTGAATCATGTCTTGTCAACTGGGGATTCAAAATTTGGAGAGATGTTGATGAACAACGAAGAACATCTCTTACATCCTCTAAGCTTCGTAAACCTTATACATATTCTCAACAAATAGAAAAGCTCTCAATTGATCAACCAAGGATCGAGAGCCTCAATTATTTGCTACTGAATCAGCCAGGATTCATGACAAGCAGCAACCGAAGTCTAAGTGAGTATTGCCAACTCTTAATAGAATGTAGCAATCCCTACAAATGATTCTTTGGGAACTTTGTACTAGTTCATTGTGAACCCCTTGAGGATTAAATATTTAGTTGATTTTCCTTTAACATCAAAGAGGTCTAGTGAAGCAGGCGTGTTGAACCACTACAAGTTCTTGTGTCTTTTATTTTGTACAGTTTTACCTTGTTGCACTTATGTTATTTCTTATTAATATGTGAATCGTAAGTAATATATATTCTCCATTAGATCTTTCTCTATGTCAAAACTATAGGAGGTTTGGCCGAGGAATCACCAATTTTGTCATCTTTTTGATTGAACTTATCTTTTGGGTTTCACTCTAACAATATTTATATTATATTGACATATTAAGTAAATGACTTAAATTGCTTGTAATATCGTACCAAGTTCATGCATTTGACTAACGTGCTAAAGTTGAAAAAGCACAACAAAAATCTATTTAAAATTAGGAAAATGTACGTAACATGGTTGGATAATCGTGCCTGTATCCATATGCTTGCTTTATAGTCAATATCTTTTACTAATTACAACTAGCTCCGGAGGTGATTAAGCTAAACATAAGGATAATTAGCATGTGAGAATTAATTAATCCTAATTGAATTTTAATTAATTAATTTTAATCCATATATGTGATCTCTACTCTTTTGATCCATTTCACGGGATCTTAATGACAGAGATTATATTCAGAGAGATATCAAAATATTCGCTTTCTCTGAATAACGTTTACACACAGGATTAGTGCCTAACTGAATGGAAAAATGATATGTTTGTCTTGATTCAATGTGCTGCAAAACTGGATGCAATGTCAAAGATACGGGTTCTGGAATGCCAAATTTAATTTGGTGATAAAGCCCATGCATGTTCTTGAAGAGTTTATTATAGATGACCATGTTTATACGTTTCTAAGACCGGCATGGATATCTTTGTCAACAATTTCAATCAGGTTTTGATACGCAATGTCGAAGATCGATCATGTCCATGAATGCATGCTGCCTGTTTAAGGCCCTCCTTGTTTCAGGCGGTTCCTGTTTTCATGCATGCAAGTCATAATTTATTACTATTTCCTCCATAATATCCAGAAGATATATATATCAGATAGCAAGACAAATGGCTGCTACAACGAATTTAATATATATATATATTATAAATCATTAAATCCATGCAAGACAAAAGGAATTCTGGTGTATAAACATTTGAAATGATTTAAGCAAATAAAATTATTGAAATTCTAATAAGAATACCGAACTTTATATGAACCTGGGGAAAAAAATTAGCAAATAAGTTGGCTAAAAGTCAACTGTGAATTGGGTAAGCTCTATCTTCTCAAGTCAATTGCTTATTTATTATTCCAACCAAAACAGTACTGAACTAATTTAACCACCGTAAACACCTTGTTGCATATATTGGAAATCAAACTAATTCACTGTAGACTATGTCAGCCTAGCCAATAACTTTCGGATTATAAACACACATGATCGAGAAGGTAAACATGGCTGCGCTATAATTGTCACGTTTCACTCGTTAATTTCCTAAAATAGTTTTCACTTTTTAAAAGTCCGAGTACAAATATGGAAAGACTAGCTTATGTTTAAATTTACTAAATGGAAACTTTTTCAAAATACGCACGTCAAAATACTAAATGGTGATATATAACA
Source organism: Pittosporum tobira (assembly GCA_032359685.1). Lineage (NCBI taxonomy): Eukaryota > Viridiplantae > Streptophyta > Magnoliopsida > Apiales > Pittosporaceae > Pittosporum > Pittosporum tobira. Next base: position 10,909 of record JAUMHB010057781.1, read on the forward strand.
GGAATATTTTTAGCTTTTTTGTTTTTCTTCAACACAATAAGAAATGAAAAAAAAATTCAAAGTTATGTCAAATCTTTATTAATTGTCTATGCATTGATCCCCTTTCAAAATAATACAAAAAAATAATAATAAAATGAAGAAGAAAAAGAAGAAGAAGAAGAAGAATATTATTGTCAATTTTTGGTGCCTGGGGTAATCATTGTCTTGTACCATAATAGAATTTGGGTTCTAGGTACCTAAAATACCGACAACAAAAAGGTTACAAGCTTATTAACAGTAATAAGAACAGTAAAAACAAGATAGTTATTCATAGTAAATTGTAAAATGTATAATTATGTGTAGATTCACTATAATTCGAGAATATAACATATCAAAATTCATGTAATTAATATAACCATCTCCGGAATAATGTTTGATTGTTGTCTTATGTTATTTTTTTTGGTCATCCAAATTTTAATTTGGACCAAACGAGACTTTGGAATCTAACTCATTTTGAACTCAAATCACATGTTCTATTATCTATTTCATATTCTGTTCCAATTTGATTTAACGGTTATATTTATATTATTTAATAATAATAATAATAATAAATTATAACAATAATTATGATAATAACAAATGATTAGATAGAAAATTAGGTAGAAGATTTGAATTGGGTGACAGGCGTGCCAATTATACAATTGCCCAGAAAAAGAGGCGGCTAAAATGGTGGGGAAATTGGGAAAGGATGTTTGCCAACTAACATTCCAATCTCTCCTATCATAGCCAACAACGTACGCTCTTCGAATTAAATCATGCATGTGCTCATGTATCTTTTTAGTTTTGTTTATTTTTTAAGTCATGATAACTATATCATTTTTAATAAATGTAACACATTTTGAAGGTTAGAAATTTGAAACAAAATTATTTTATTATTTGATAATCTTCTTAGGGCATAAATTATGATATGTAACACTCATTGCATCTAAAATAATACTCTATCTTATGTAGGTCTTTTTTTTTTTCCTTCTATTTTTTAATTCCAATAATAAACAGACTTTAGACTTTTTTTTATAATAATGCTATGAATATCAAACGAGCAGAAACATTTGTACAATAAAAGCATGTGTCAAATTATAATTTAAGAATATTTGACAATATATGAGATAATTTCATTGCTATAATTAACTATAATTTATATGAGATATGTTATATGTAACACCCCCTCCCGAACCGACAGGAAGGGAGCGTTAGCTGCTAAACAAACTAAACCTCAAACATATCAAAAGAACTAAAATTCATAAATAATCTCTTTTTAATCTCATAAGATTATAAGCAAACTAGAATCTCAAATAATAATTACAAGTAACTAATCCTTAATAAATCCATACATAGAACTCCACCTATTCGGATCAATTACAGGTAGCTCTCTTCACACAACCCAAATCATCCCTAATTACCTGTCGGGGGAATTAAAATACAAAGACCAGCAGTTAGCAAAAGACTCATATACAGATTGGAAAATTCGTAGTCCACAAAACGAATCATAGAATCAAAGAGACCGAACGCAACAATGAATTCGAATGAATAGATCAATAAGGAATGAAAGCAAATGCATCAAATGGAAACGCACAACAAAACAAATATTTTCAAAACGAAGTAAAAATTTTTCACAATATAGTTTTAATAAAATATTATATTTCAAATTTATATAGCATAAAAAAAACATGAGCAGTCCAAAATCCTCCACTAACATCCATGTGGCCGCATGGCATACTAGTGCAGTCCGAAATACCACTTTCATCGGTCATCCAAATGAAAGGGTCCAAAAATACATAAGATAGTGGTCTGTCTAATACCAACCTATCAGACTGTTCAAATTCGATGGGTCATGACCACTCGTCCCACCCCCTCATCATGGACTAGTCCATCAACATTAAGCACCGTCACTGGCAGTAGTGCCTTAGCGTAGTTGTACCCAAAGTACTAATTTTCAAAATTCGATAGTTCAGATATTTGATAATTCAATAGTTCAATAAAAAATAAATGTATCAAACATCAATAATAAATCAATATCTCAAACATCAATAGTAAATCAATATCTTAAACAACAAATTATTTAGAAATAAATAAATTTTCAAAGAAGTAGAGTATGAAATTCGTACCTGATAATCAAACAGACTCACACGCTTGAATCCATAAAATCTCACCCTCGTAAGTCCAACCGTATCAACTAAATCCTTAGTCACAACCTAAAAGATCCACCATAATCACTTTATACATCAAAATAATACTTCTAAACCAATCCAAATGTCCACTTAAGCTTTCGAGAATAATACTTCTAAACCAATCCAAATGTTATATCTTATAAAGATCGCTCATATGAATAAATTTACTCAGCGGAAGTACAAACTTAATTAAACGTTAAAGTCTTACAATAATAGGGTAAACAAGTATGAAAAGAAGTCGCACAATGTTCAAATTACAACTTTCAAGCTAAAACAAATTCGGGAACCTCCTAATAGTACTCTACTTTGCCTTTGCCCTTCGAGGATTCGCCTTGCTTGACTAGTTCTGGAAGGTTTATAAATTATAGCAAGAGTGAGCGAAAGATGCTCAGTAAGAAATTATTCTATTTTGAATAAAATGATATTTCCAGTCAAATAGATAAAACTGTATAGTTTTGAATCATTAAAACTGTAATATTTGAATTAACGAGTTAATATAAATCCCATCAACGCACGCATGATATACGAGTAAGTATCTTATCATGCCATCCAACAATAAGTATTTTGAATAATTGAACATTTATTAGCCGACACAAAGTCATTTAAACATAAAGTCATTTTAACACACAGTCATTTCGTCATCCTCGACACATAATCAAGTTTAACGATTCGTGCTATATACATCACAGATACAAAAGTTAACCATGTAGGGTCTCGGTACACCGGTCTTTAAATTTATGTTCAATATTCGAATTTCAATTATTATGAGTTATGTGAAAATAATAACGTTTCAACAATAGGGCATGCTTATACATGATAGATATGCATAATCATTCAAGAATTTAACATGAACATCAATCAATGTACAAGTAATTTAATTTGTACATTTATGGCAAATATGTATATTGGAATGTAAATCATACGTATTTAAAAGCTGAAATAATTGACATGCATAAGTGAAACAATAACTTATACATAAATGGGGAATAATGTACTTGCATACATAAGTGGACAATATCTTATGTATAGAGGTAGAGAGTAATCACTTGCCTTAAATACGCTTCTTAGGTTTTTCACATAACGCGTTTGGCGACTGACGATCTCCTTTCCCCACTCACGTACATTCTTATAATAATAACGACCTAACATTAGTATCGTTGTTTTTAAAATATCTCGCTTACTCTCGAAATAAAATAAGCATCTTGGGGCCCTTATTTAAAATTGACATGAATGCACACAAAATTTCAAATGGCAAAATTGTCATTATTTGACAATTTGTCGTTTGACTTATTCTGTCCAATTTATTCCTCGTATTTATCCTGGGGTATCCTTAACCCTAAAATACTTCATCGGATCCTTGTTCGGATATAAAATAAAATAACATGCGTATGTAAAAATATACGATGTTTAAAAAAATAATAAATATGATGTGTAAATACGTCGTACTGATATTAAAATCATTAAAAGGAATTAAAACAATATCCCTTAAATATTCTAATTTATTATTTAAATAAAATAGACTTTAATTGAATATAATATTTTCTAATTTTAAGAAAATTAAATTTCTAATTTAAAAATAAATTTAACATGTTTTATATAAATTTTACCAACTCAATGGCATTGTTATAAATAAGGCCAAGTGGCAATTTTGTAACTAATATAATAATGACATTTTTGTAAATATGCAGCAGTGACATTTTTGTAATTTGTGCAGCAGTGATATTTTGGTAAATAAGATGCAGTGATATTTTTGTAAATATGCTGCAGTGGCATTTTGGTAAATAGGCTACAGTGACATTTTGGTAAATATGCCCGAAGGGCAATTTAGTAATTTACTGCAGAGGGGTATTTTGGTAAAATGTACAAAAGGGTATTTTGGTAAATATGCCATCAGTGGCATTTTAGTAATTTAACCCTCATAGAAAATAGTATAATAATAATATTAATATAATAAATGAGATAATAATGATAATATTATTATTAATATAATAGCAATAATGTTAATAATGTTAATAATAATAATAATAATAATAATAATAATAATAATAATAATAATAATAATAATAATAATAATAATAATAA
>JAUMHB010057792.1:0-15191 GCA_032359685.1 Pittosporum tobira
ACATTATTTATGTTTACAAGAGCAACATGGTAGTATTCTAGTTGTTTGCATATTTAATTTTTCATATTGAAAGTTCACAATTTTTGTATTTTTTATATTTATTAATGTTTATTGTATTCTATCGCCTGAAAATTACGTACAAAAATTTATATTAAAAAATTTTCATATTTCAAAAAAAAAAAAAAAAAATCCAATTAATCAGAACATCATTACTAGATAATTAAACTAGTATATTATTAAGAAATTTTTTCATACGATAGTGGGTAGGGACAGTATTTCGGCAATATCCTTTTTTTTTTTTTTTTTTTTTCTTTTTTTTGAAGGAATATTTTGAGCAATATCTGGAAGAGAATAATCAGCACTTTCGAAAAAGAAAAGTAAGGTAACAACCCACATTGATCCGATAGTACTTCCAGGCTAGCTAGTAGTAGCAGCAAAAAGATCAACCCACCCTCCAAACATGTCTTAGTGCTGCAAAAGACTTGACAACTAAGTAAAGCTACCACAATCATTGTTGTGTTATATATTTTTATAATCTTTATAACATAATTATTCATGCATGGGTGCTGCTATTGCTTTGAATATCTTCTTGCTCACTAATTACTTTAATAATGTCTCTTCACGCAAATTTTAATATACATAACATTCTGTGTGAAATTAATTATAATTTATTTTTAAAAATATTTATTTTTATTAATTTTAAAAAATAAGTTTATTGTTTGAATATAATAATATTTTTAACTTATTTAAAAAACTTAGTCAATAAGTGTTTTTTCTTTTAATTTATAATTTATTTTAGTTAATGTTGGAAAACTCCACTTTCAGCTGAGCACACGTTGGCAGAAATAGGTTCACCTAAAACACGGGCAACACGAGAGGTTTGTTTCCTCGTTCTCCTCTCCGATACTTAAGTTAGCGTTTAAATTATGATGATAATCCAAGTTTAAGATGAGAGAAAGAAGTTTACCGATGAGTTTGTATTTTTGCAGAGCTTGGATTCTTTTTGTGAATTTTTTCGATCCCTTCATTTGTACAAATGAGACAGTATTTATAGAGTTGGTCGTGACCCGCAACCCGATAAAGTATGCATGATGCGTCTGCTTTGAGTTGACAGCAGGTATGGTGCGTCTCCTTTGAGTTGATATGGCTGCAGATGTTAGGCAGCCGAATGGACGTTATCTTGGAACTTGTTTTATAGCTTTTGAGCCCCTAGACTCGAACTAGACTGAGTCAGGCCCAATCGATAAAATGAATTGAGCCTGTTAGTTGGAAAGACTTGGGCCTAATGTGCATAGTTTAGAAGTCCTCGACGGCGTTGGTCCGCCCGGACAGAAATAGATGTCAGCTCCTTCCGGGAGCTGAGAGACAGACTTAGTCCTTCTTTGGGCGAAGTGAATAGCCGAGTTTTGAGAGTGGCCGATCGTATGGGTTATCACGTGGGATGTCACGTTTACCCTGATTATGGTTAATATGAAAACCCTAATACTAATTTGAGATGATATCCATCAATTAACAAATAAATTTTAAATTATTTTAAAATAAGTTGTGTAAAACAAAAAGGTAAATGTTTATGCCAACACACTGCACAAAAGAAGTTATAGTCTAATAGTTGATAATTAAGACTCAGTTCTTGAATTTTTCATATTTGTATCTCCCGTAATGGAACAGTTTATTGTTCATTTATATAGGAAATTTTTTATTTATTATTATAAAAATTCATGTCCTTTCTTATATAATATTGTTACCTTTTAATAAAGAATTTTTTGTTTATTAGTTATTACTATAAGATTGTTAATTTATACATGAATTGATATGTGATTAATATAATTCTAATTTTAATGAACCATACCCCACATCCATCCATAAAAAAATTTAAAAAATTATTTAAAAAATCATGCATGCCTTAATAATACCATCTTCTCCGTTCACGAATGAGACCGGGGTCGTATATCTTCACATTAAGGTCTGTTTAGATTAATTAATTTAAAAATCAAGTTTTTAATGTATTAATTTTTACTATTAATTTTTTTGCTTCAAGCATTAGATGTAAAATGTTTTAAGCAAAATATTATTCATCAAATAATATTCAAAATTTAAAATTTATTAAATTTTGATTAATTTACAAAAAAATAATTAAATAATACTATTCTTGTGAAAGAGAATAAGTATCTTTTTTTTTTAATTAATTGCAGGTTTGATGTTAAAATTTTGACAAAAATACGAATTGTATCCTATAATTTGAATCCAAAATTATCTAGCACAGTAGATTTTCAAATATTTCTGTGTACACTCATAACTTCTTAAAATATGTCAAAATTTACATTCTAATTTAAAAATCAATCATTTGTTATTGAAAATGATAGTCTCAATCATTTTATTTTATTTGTTATTGAAAATATTGAAAATGATAGTCTCAAAGTATCAGACCGACATATATAAAAAATGTGATACTTGCAAAGAGCAAGAGTGCAAAGTACATGTATTTCGTTAAAATATACTTACATTGAGTAACAAATTATCAATTTTTAAACCAAAAAATACATTTCAACACAATTTAAGATATTTAAAGGGCATGAAAAAATATTTAAAAATAATAAATAATTTCATATGCAAATTCTGAAGCGCAATTTGTATTTTTTTAAAGATTATTTTTTTTTGTTTCGAAAAGGAAGTAAGATCACATAAAGCTGTTTAAAAGGTCAAAACATCCAACCCAATTAAAGTTTAACACGCGCCCAAATGAATAGTGTTAATGGAGCAATAATTTTGCACTTTATTTAGAGTAGTAATACTTTATTACCCCCTTCTCTACCATCTTTACAGCACTGTACACCTTATGAAACACGTCCCGTAATCAATCAAACCGTCCGTAACCCTCTCTCTCAAACCTCGTCATGTTTTCCGTTGAACCCAACTACTCATCACTGTCTGCCATTCCTCCTCACACCATGCCGTTCAACAAAAATCCCTGAAATACCCGCCGAGCATCACCACCTCCATTAAAAACAAACTTCAAAACACAGAGAAATCATCAAAATGGGCAGTGGCAACAAGTACAGGTGGAAAATTTGGTCACCCACCAGCAACAACAAGAGACAACAACCCCCGAAAGAGTTCATCTGTCCAATCTCAGGCTTTCTCATGTCCGACCCCGTCATCGTCTCCTCCGGCCACACTTTCGAGCGCAACTCCGTCCGAGCTTGCCTTTTCCTCTCCTTCACCCCCACCCTCCCCGACGGCTCCCGCCCCGACTTCTCCACCCTCATCCCTAACCTCGCCCTCAAATCCACCATCCTCAACTGGTCCACTTACCCCCCTAAACCCCTTGATTTCCTCTCCGCCCAAAACCTCGTCCGCCAATTAAAACTAAAAAACTCGGTCAAGCGAATTGCTGAGTTGACTCGGACTGACGCTGAGTTGACTCCGTTGCCGAGCCGATTCTCATGTAGCAGCTCGGAAGAATCAGTGACCCCGACAACTCCGCTCCCCCTCACAACCACCACTCGCCCCTCCTGCTACTCGTCTTCCTCATCCTCCGATGTCGAAACCCTAACCTTAAACCCTAACAATTCATCCGAAGAAGACGAAATTATAGCCAAAATCAGCAGCTCTCAAGTATTCCAACAAGAAGAAGCCCTAATTTCACTGAGAAAAATCACCAGAACTTGCGAAACGGCTCGCGCCAATCTCTGCACTCCTCGTATACTCTCGACTCTCCGATCATTGATCACCTCGAGATACGTGTCAATTCAGGTGAACTCTGTGGCCGCATTGGTCAATCTCTCGTTAGAAAACACAAACAAGGTCAAAATTGTGCGTGCGGGACTCATCCCGCCCGTAATCGACGTGCTAAGGGGAGGATTCCCTGAGGCGCAGGAGCACGCCGCAGGCGCACTCTTCAGCTTGTCCTTAGATGATCAGAATAAAACAGCTATTGGAGTCTTAGGCGCTTCGCCGCCGCTTCTCCATGCGCTCCGATCCGATTCCGGTCGGACTCGGAACGACTCGGCTCTGGCTCTTTACCATCTTACCCTTGTACAGAGTAATCGTGCGAAGCTCGTGAAGTTGGGAGCGGTGTCTAATTTACTGGGGATGGTGAAGTCGGGTCATATGGCGGGTCGGGTGCTGCTGGTGTTGGGTAATTTGGCTGCGAGTGTGGAAGGGCGGGCAGCTATGCTTGATGGGGGTGCGGTGGGGTGTTTCTTTGGGATGTTGAGTCGGGATGAGTTTGACTCGGATGTGACGCGGGAGAGTTATGTCGCGGCTTTGTATGGGTTGAGTCATGGTGGGCTGAGGTTTAAGGGGTTGGCGAAGGAGGCCGGGGCGGAGGCGGTGTTGGGAAAGGTGGAAGAACGGGGAAGCCCGCGGACCAAGGTAAAGGCCAGGCGGATACTGGAGATGATGAAAGAAAGGGACGAGGAAGAAGAGGAGGCGGTGGATTGGGAGGCTTTACTCAACTCTCCCCAGAGTCGGACACTGCCTCAAGGGACAGGCTTGTCGGCTTCTAACTCGGCTGAGTTGTGAAGTTACTTTAATTTTAAAATTAAAAATATATATATATATCTTTTTTTGTTCGAGTTTTGCTATGTGTTGGGAATTATGCACTGTACCTAGTCGCAATACAAGGCGCAACAATATTTGTTGCAGGAGGATAAATCATTCATTTCCGTTTTTGGTTTCTTTGTTTTTCTTGGATTGGGGGGTTGTAATTAGTTGGTGTTTTTAAGTTTTAGACGACTGATTTTAAGGTTGCGGGGTGAAATGCTGTTCAGATGAGAGGTGTAAATAAAATTTTCCGAGTACTTGCTTGTTCGGAGCTGTGTTTCAGAGATTTTGTTAGTTTCACAAAAGTATGGGTGGACCTTCTCCCTTGTATAACTAACAAATACGGTTGGACTTACTCCTTATAGAACGACCTACTCCTTATAGAACTAGTAAATATTCATGTTAAAATAGTGGTTCCCTCAACGGGACATTCTGTTTTCTGTTGAATTTGAAGGCTTGGCTCATTGAGCTGGAACGTTTTCCGGTAAGTTCTGATTTTAGGCCATTGTAGTTTTGGTTGAACTTTGAACCCCGTACAACTTCGACAAGGCTGGGCCTGCTAGTGCTACGGGGAGCCTGACTCTTGGACGGTTGAAAACGACGCTCAACTACATTTCTGTTGCGACTTTCTAGTCGGAGAATTTCTGGTGCGGCGAATGATAACATACAACTTTGTTGTGCTTTGTTTCAAGTCTCTTATCATTATGAACATTATTTGAGCTAATTTTGTGCTTAAATAGGAGAAACTATGGCCTAAAAATATGTGGGTGGGTGACAATTCTCTCTACTTGACGCAAGGTTCTGGCTGGCTTCTCACTATTGTACAACCTATGAAACCATGTTCCGAAATTGAACAGACGAAGTAAAAAAGCTGCATATAGAAGCAGCGGTCGTGTCTATGATGAATGCATCATTCTGTCAATATTAGAAAATTTAACGTGAAGTCCTTTGGTTAAATCTTGGCATGAAATTGCTAAAACAAAGAACTTGTTACAACCATTTTATGCCCAAGGAATTATGTACAAAAATCACTCAGATTAGAAATTATTTGAAGTTCCTTTACTTCCCTCAAATTGTAATCCTGCTCTGTTCCATGAAAATCCCCACCGAGTACTGAAGATTTTCTCGTCTAATTCATCCATACAAGGACGCACTTACCGTATTTGAGTAAGTTTTATAACCTTTCTTCCTCATATAATTAGTCAAAGGTGACTCATACAAACTACCTTTCCTGCAATCGTATTCCTGCCACCACTTCATGAAACTGCTCTCCTTCAAGAAAATCTCAGGGTCTACCAAATGCTTGCTTATCAAATCCATCACGTACTCCTCAAACTTAACCAATTTCACTAACAAGTCCTCGTCGTCTTCACTCCTTTCTCCATTGTGCAACATCCGAAGCGATATAAGAGCCTCCTCCACATGTGCCCAAAAACAAGAATCCTCGGTCAAACTGCAAGCCTTATTTCTCTGATTACTAGGGTTCCCATATTCTTTTTCATAAATATCCAGCCATTTCTCCAACAAAACATAATGCTCCGATCTTCCTATATCTTTGTAATACCTTTTGCCTTGATTGTAGTACTCAGCTATATCAAGTGGTTCCACCATCCTTCTATAATTCGTCCCCGCCATAAGCCAGCAAAGTAGGAAGGCAGCTCCCTCTCTTTGAGGCATTCTTTCCGCTTTTATAACCATGTTTCTCCAATACTGTGTGAGGAGTTTCTGGTTACTCACGATTGCTGCTTTTCTTCTAATTTCATCTCTGCTTCTGCACTGTGCGTATTTGTAGCTGTCATAATAACCTCCCAGATCCCTCGTCTCCTTGTCCTTCTTGTACCACTCTAGGTTAACCATGTTCATTTTCCTCTCATTTAACTTCTTGTTGCGATCAAAAGCATTTGCCTTGCGTGCTGAGAACTTCTTTTCATTTTCTTCGATTTTCATGATAATGCTCAAGTCATCGTTATCCTGTTGCGGCTGCAAGGTCATCAAGAATAATGTTGGTTACTATCTTCGTCCCACAAAAAGAATCTCATTTCTTAGATTCTTTTATTCCACAAAAACTAAGTATTCATTATTTCCGAGAAAAACATGGAACAAAAATATATCCTTAATATTCCAAAAATTTTCAAATGACTTTTTTTGGGAACGAGGAAAGCACTTGGGATTTCATCGAAGACTATGCTTACCTGCATTCCAATAACTCCAATTTCTTGTAGTTGTAAAGCAATTCCAGTCCGAAATGGGTTGTCATTGCATCTTCCAATCTGTGAACCCCGACAGATTGCCTTATCCTTGAGCCATTCTAAAACCTTTCCATAATCAACGCATTCCAAATTCTGCGACCTCATTGCTCCCAATACTTCCAAGACCGATTCAGGTTCCTCAAAACAAGCAAGACCCGATTCTGAACAAAAGAGAAAGGAACCGAAAGGCTTATAAGAACTTCTAATTTGGGAATTCGATTCACATACAAAGGTGTTGTAAGGTGAGGTGAGGAATTTAGGGATTGGATCTTGATTCGAGACTACATGAATAAAGCAAGAAGTCCATACTGGGCGTTCTAATATGGCTCTTTGGAAGCCATGATCACCAAGCAAGGGTGACCCAAAAGTTATGCAAATTGGGCGCTTGGTGACTCTGGACATCTTTGAGTAAATGGTGTCTAGCAGCCATAGGGTAAAGAGAGAGGCAACGGATCCCCCAAGAGAATGTCCCGTGATGATTAATGGCTTGGTGATATCTATCTGCAGTAGAATGATAAATAAGCAACATAATATTAGTGTTCTATTTTTCTAAGTTTCACATTGTTGGAAAATAAAGCACAGAACGACAACAATAACATGAACAATATATAAAATATAAATCAAGACAAAGATTTTTACGTTAATCCCAACTAAGAAAAATTCCAACACCAAGATTTTCGAGAGCTACCTCCAAACAATTCCACACACAATATTCTGCTGCACTTACAAAATAAGAAAAAAAGAAGAGGAAAGTAAAAAGCATATCATGAATTAAATCAATTTCTATTAGGTAAGACATACAAAACAGAATCCCTAATTAGATTATGTGACATTTAGTATTGCCATATTAAGCTATGAAATGGGTCAATGATTGTGGTTTCGTTTCTATTTCTGGGACAGGTATCAGGTCAACCTTCTATTTGAGGGATTTTCATGTTATAAGTTTTTCAATCATATACTACTAACAATGAATGAATGTAGGAAATACCCCATAAATGAATTCATATACTCGTAATAATACCTTTTCTTCGCAGAGTTTGCCATAGAGAAATACAAACTGCTGTATGGCATCTATGTGGATGGAGAAGGAAGGGTTGACTTTGGTGGAAAGAAAATCGAAGATCGGGAAATTCTTTTTAAGAGTTTCTGATGAGACTAAATCGTTACCCCCATCTCCTTGAAGATGATGAACAGTACAAAATGGTGAGCAGCCAAAAGCCATAACAGTAAGATTTGGTGACTTCAGATCATCACGTTTGTATGAAACAGAAAGGGGCAACCTTGGATCATTTTGATGGGCCTGTTTGGAGATGTCCAAAATTGCAGCCCAGGATTTATGGAGGAGATCTGAGCTCATCAGACAATTTGCCAATTCTTGGCTGTAGCTGAACCTGCAAAATTGAACACAGAGATGAGAAAATGGAGGTAAGAAAATGTTTTTTTTACTACTTTCTTGTAATCCCTGGTTGAAACGCAATAAAACAAAAATCTGAAAAACAATTGTTAAACAAGAGCATAACTGGTTCATCTTCTCTGCAGACATTGTTGGGTGTCTTAGGATCCTAAAGAAGAATATCGGCTGTAAAAGTTGTAGGAGTAGATAAATCAATGTGGCTATTATAGTTGAAGTTTGCCGACAAATAATTAAACCTTTTAATTTTCTAAAATGAGAAGAAAATTGCTTCAAGATTTTAGACAATAAAAGTAGAAAGATTCCAGGAAGGAAATTTCCACATGCCCACATATGTAACCATCACTGCTCTACTGGGTTGGGTTCTTGTTGCTTAGCGTTTGTTAGTTGGGTTTAGCGACAAATGACAACTAATTATTAGTTAATTAAATCTACAAAAATACTCCATGCAGCATAATTATTCTTTTCATGACAGACATATATAATAGTCATGTCTAAGCATTTAAGTTAATCTATTCTAAGTATATTTTGAAGTATAGTGACAGTGAAATTAACGTTATCTTACATTTCATTTTATTTTAATATTAATTAGTATGTTAAAAAGCTTATTGCCGACTACAACGTGTGAAAGCAAAATATGTATCTGAATACTCCGACGCTTAAAGAATACCCCACGCGGAATTTGTCCTTCCAGTTTGAAATTCCACTCCGAAGGGCCATACGCTTTTTAAGCAATAGTTGAGATGTTGCGTGATGACTTTAATCAAAGACTATTATTTTGATTGTGGGCTCATCATTATTAAATATTTAAAAAATAAAGTAAAAATGAGAAAATTCTTATGTTGGCATAATTTTTTAAAGATTAGCCATCGCCAATAACATAACATATTATTGTTGGGTCAACATGGTTTGCAATTAGATCATGATCAGAAATGAAAACGCTCTAATCGAATCAATGTGGCTACTCCAACCCTGCGGCTCCCCTTGGAGACTAGACTACTATTTATAAAACCTTGGGCATTTGAATACGTCATTTTTATTTAATTTTTGTTGTCAATGCCAATGAAATTCTATCACTTAATGTGCCTTGTGGATTACGGCAATTGTCCTAAATTTAATCACATTAAAAAAATTAAGGCAAGCCCCAATTCATCAAATCCTTCAAGTGCAAGTTATGTAATCATTGAAATTGATCATCTTGCAGCATGACACAATCTGCCAACTTGTTCTGATAACCAAAGTCAACAACGAAATAAAAAATGACAAATAGTTGAATTTTATTAGGACTCCATTGAAACGAAAATGAGAGCAAAAAAAGAATCAAATAGACTTGTTACATAGTACAATTCAGAGAACAACCTCAAACACAAAATACCGAGACATCCATAACCAAACTCGATTCCCCAACATCAAGCCACCTCCTGGAGGACAAAGAATGAAATAACAACACTCAAAAATCCGTTAAACAAGGACTCTAATGAAGCAAGTCCGACGGGTGCACCGGACTTATCACCACCGGGAGCAGCAGCAGGGGATTGTGCAGCAACTAATAGCGTTGCGAAAGCAAAACAAATGGCAAAGACCAGAGCAATATTTTAGTAATGATGACGACAAGCTTACTTCTTTTCGTTTTCCTACATCAAACATTGGATCTTCCATTACTAATGATCTTTGTCGTATTCCCTCGTTTCTAAAAAACAATACATGAGATTTATCAATTTATGAAATAAAATAATAAATTTAATATTATTTTTTTAAAAATATAGAAAATAGATTTTATTCGTCATAACAAATTATGTTACATTTGTTTGTAATTAACGATGAATAAACTTAGCGTATTTAAACTCTTTTTAATAAGCTATGTAAATACCACATGTAACATTTATTACAATTTTTTTGTTTAAAATTTAAAAAAATTAAAAAAATTAAATAGTTAATCAAATAATTTACAGCTCATATTTCATGTAATATTTAAATAATTGAAAGTTCATTTTTATAATTTAATTTGTCTCACAAGATAAAAACATTGACACTTTTTGATTTGCATAATTGCATATATTTACTTATTTTAAACTTGGTATCATAAGTTAAATTTATAAATTGACTTAAAAATCTAAAATAAATATTCTCCCCCTTAAATTGAGGGGATATGGGGTAGTATAAATTTCTAAATACCCATTTCTGAATATTGATTTTGAATTTATAAATTTACTTCAAAAAATTTAAAATAAATGTTTTCCCCATTAATTGAGGGGTATAGAGTAATACAAAGTTCTAAATACTCAGTTCTAAATTTTGATTTTGAATATAATTTTATTGAATTACATATTTAATGTATCATCTCTATTTCATAAAAAGTATATGACTTCAAGCAATCGTGTATGTTAACTATGTGTTTAGTTTATACTTACTTATAAGATAATACATATTTATTTTAATCATAATGAGTATCAATTAAAAATTTTATTTATCTACAGATAAAAATAAAATTTAATAAAAACTAGAACTCAGTTTTTGATATGAAAGAATTTTTCTTGGAAAAATCTATAAAAAGTAAAAAAAAAATGAAACTCATTTTATGGGTTAAAAGAAATCGGAAAAATAAAAAAGAGTATACTGATACTCTATTCACTCTAAAATTAGAGATTTTATGTTATTTTAATTTAGTAAATTTATGAAGTCTTAAATTCAAATATAAAAAAATTATGATGAGACAAAAGAAAGAAAAAAATATATATATAACTAAAAGACAAAACACTGACCGAAGAAGAATGTAGAAATTGACGTTATGTGGACTATGGTTATGTGTAAATAGAAAAGATGACGGAGGGTAATTTGGGAATTGTAACATCTCTTACTAACACTTTTTCCTTTTTAAGTTGAGAGTATACAAAAACGTAAATTTCTAAATTTTAATTTTGATTTTAATTTTATTGAAGTACACTTAATTTACGATATTTGTTTCTTAAAAAGTATATGATGGATATCATCCCAAATTAGGGTTATGCATTTCACCTTAGCCCTAATTAGGGCAATGTGGTATTCCACGTGGCAGCTTATGCGGTCGGCCATCCTCAAGGCTCGTCAACCCGCTTTGTCCAAATAAGGATCGAGCCCGGCTCTCGGCACCCAAAGGATCCAACTCGGCCAACCGGCCTCCAAAGCATCTTGCATCCGCCTCAGTTCGGCCGGACTATCGCCGTCAGGGACTTTCAAACTATGCACCTTGGGCTCAGACCTTCCCAGATAGCGGGCCAAATCTACCCCATCGATTGGGCCTGACTCTGCCTAGTTCGGGTCCAGCGGCCCAAAGGCCATAAAATAAGTTCACAGGCGGTGTCCAATCAGCTCCACGTGGCAGCTTATGCGGTCGGCCATCCTCAAGGCTCGTCAACCCGCTTTGTCCAAATAAGGATCGAGCCCGGCTCTCGGCACCCAAAGGATCCAACTCGGCCAACCGGCCTCCAAAGCATCTTGCATCCGCCTCAGTTCGGCCGGACTATCGCCGTCAGGGACTTTCAAACTATGCACCTTGGGCTCAGACCTTCCCAGATAGCGGGCCAAATCTACCCCATCGATTGGGCCTGACTCTGCCTAGTTCGGGTCCAGCGGCCCAAAGGCCATAAAATAAGTTCACAGGCGGTGTCCAATCAGCCGCCTATCCTTGACACCCCTGTCAATTCAAGCATGACGCACCATTCCTACTTTATTGGACTGCGGGCTATCTCATTTCTACAAATACCGCCTCATCTCTATAGAAAAGAGGATCCGCTCTGAACGCAAAAAAGACCTTAAACTCTGCTAAAATACAATCTCTCTTAAAACTCATTGGTAAACCCCACACTCTCATACTTAATATTCAGATTACCACCTTAATCTCAACTAACTTAAGTATCGGAGAGGGAAACGAGGGAACAAACCCCCCGTGTTACCCGTGTTTCAGGTGAACCCACTCCCACTGATGTGTGCCCAACTAGAAACAAGGTTTGGACTTGGTTAAAGGTCAGATTGGTCCCAACAGTATACGAGTTTAAAAAATCGTAAATATTAAGTATATGTATTTAGTTTATGCTTATTTTAAAGATTATTCAAGTTTATCTTAATCATAATGAGTGTAATTGAAAATTTCAATCATCTAACAATAAAAATTAAATTTAATAAAAATTAGGACTCATTTTGTAGATAAATAATATATTTTGTTAAATCTATATAAAAAAAAATAGTTTTATGGGAAGAAAAAATTTGAAGAAAAAGGAGAATAATAAAAAACTATAAAATTAGAGATGCTTATGCGTAATGCCGAAAACATGTGCTTAAATTTGAAATGAATTATTTTACTTTTATTGATATTAAAGTTAATGTTGTAAATTACATATAAAATATTATTATATACAAATTTTATAATTTTAATCAATTAATATTATAACCTAAATTTCAAATATTATAATACTTCATCCGTCCTAATTTCAATGTCTTAATTTTTTTAACAATGTTCGGCATGAGAGTCAAGAAGCTCTAAATATATATATATATATATATATATATATATTAGAAAGTATGATATACTAATATATTACATTTACAAAAATATTTTAAAAATAGGGTAAAGTATAGATTACACCTCAAAATTATACCGAAAATACAATTTGCACCCCAAACCAATTTTTTGAAAAAAAATGACCCTAAACTTTATTTTTACCAATTAAATGCACAATGGGCCTCAAATTTCGTCTGTTTCAATTAACAAACATTAATATGTGACTGGACGGAAGGGTAATAGAGACTTTTCACATGTTATTCCCCCTATCTTGGTTTCCAGCTACTAAATCCCGCCAAATTCACCTACATTCACCAGTATAAGAGCAAAGATGATAAACCAAGGACCAGCATGTGAGAGAAAAATGAGAAGATTACATACCTTAGATCGCAGATATAGGTGTGGATCTCATGCTATGATGAAGTGTGCCTGGAAAATCGAAAATGTTGGTCAGTGATTTCTTAGTTGCCCACAATGGATGGTAAGTACTTTAATGTCATACCTGGTTTGTTTGCTTCCTTCTTCATTATAAAGTCTGAATATTTGTAGGGTGATAGGTCAAGGAAAGGATGTGGATTTTTTGAGTGGATTGATGAAAGATTATGTGATCGTGCAAGAGTTGTCATACCTGGTTTGGTAAGAAACTTAGAGCATCATGATGAACAAATACTACAAGAAAGAGCACACTGTTAGATATTGAAAGCTGAGCTTACAAAATTAGAAAAACAATTGAAATGGACAAGGAGGTTTGTTATCTTTTTTTATTAATTTTAGTGCACAAAATAAGCATGAAGATGTAGAATGTTGTAATAATGAGGGTTTTCTGAAATGAAAATTTGGTAGTTGTACTCTTTAGCATACCTCCTGAAATTCCATAAATATGAAGGATAAACCAGCCAAAATATGAAACTGTAAAAAATAACCTTCAGGTACCAACCAACAAAATAACAACAGCTTAAATGTAACCAAATTCTAAACTTCATATAAACTTCAGAAATGTACATTAACCAACCAAAAACACAACTTTTACAAAAAAGGCTTAAGCTAAAACCAAAGTTTTCAGTAACTATAATCAGTCACCAAATCAACTTTGGCATGTACCACTACCACTTGCAACACCAGTTTTTGCTCTTTTGGCCCTAACAGTTTCTTCCAAAATCCTTCTTGTTGCAGTAGGATTTGCCCTTCCACTTGCATTTAAATCCTTCTTTATGTGCACACCACCTTGCCATTCTTTTTGAGCAGGTTGCGATGACCTTCTTGGTTTCAACTTTGTTGGCCCTTCATTTTGAGTAGGTTGCGAAACTTGTGATGGTGATGCCCTACCTTGTGAAGGCCCTTCCCTAGCTTGTGATGCCTTAGTTCTTGTTGGCTCCATCTTTTCTTGCTGCTCATGCCTTGCTTGTGATTGTGCACTTGTTCTCTAATAAAAGAAAAAAAAATACAATATATAAAAATACATGTATCAGAGGAAACCACAAGTTGCACCCTATAGTTCATAACTTTTGGGGTGCAACTTGTATTTTAAACTAAACTTTATGGTGCAAACATATGGAATGTATAACTTTGGGGGGAGGGGGGGGGGGGGAATTTGTTCATGAATCAGTAATGATTGGAAAGTGGAATAAACATACCAAATTACAAGTCCTTAAGTTGTGGCCCCATATTTTACAGTGTCCACACCTGAGAGATGTCCCATGTCTTCTAAGCTTTGTTGGGTCACTGTCTGGGATATCACTAGCTTTCCTTCTCACATTTTAAGCCTTACAGCTTGAATTTTGACCTTTGTACGTGGAGGCACAGGTTCTATCCCGGTCACTGGCCAATTATCACCAAGTGGTTCCACAAAATTTTCATAAACCTTGAGGTACATTTCCTTGCTATAACATATGTGGACATAATCAACAGGATTTTTCCTCTGGAAATAAATACAATAAATGGCATGGGGACATAGGATTCCTGTTAAATCCTATTTTCTGCAGTCACAAGTCCCAAACCTCAAATCAACTATAAATTTGTGACCTTTAGAAGTCATTGTCACTAAATACTTGTCAGCTCCATTCCATTCTAGTATTCCTTGAACTACTTTCTCTATTGCCTTATCTATTTTTTCCATTGGCCTCTTACATATCAGTCCATCATATTCATCCATTTTATGAAACCTTTTCTTAATTCTCAGCATATAATACCTCATGATCTAATCAAGCATGGTTATTATGGGCTTATCCTTAGCCCTTCTGATCTTGGCATTAAAACCCTCACAAAGGTTATTTACAAACTTGTCATCATTACATGTTGTCCTAAATTGTGCCCTTTTCCACTAGGATGGTGGTTTTTCAGCTAACCAAGCATGCGCAGTGTAAGAACCCAGTTTTTTTTATATTTTGAAGTACTAAATAAAATTATTTGGTTTCCGACAAAAAGAATGTCAACGTTAAAGTTAGGCAAT
>JAUMHB010057803.1:0-15184 GCA_032359685.1 Pittosporum tobira
TAAGTTTATTAATAAATTTAATTACATAAAGAAATTAGAAAATGGGTAACAAAAATATAAAAAATTATAAATAACTTATAATTTGTTTTTATATATAAACATAAATTCGATCAACTTTAAAAAATTATAATAGATTATTATTTACAAAAAAATAAAATCAAAGAATTTGTCTTAAAATAAAATTCAAAAAATTATTTATCAAATAAATAAATAATTTATTAATATATATACATAATATTAACTGTTTTAATTTAAAACTAATTAAATATTAAAAAAAATTGTATGAAATATTATAATAATTTTTTTATAATATATTAATAAACAATTGTATCTAACTTGGGCAACGCCGGACATTCGAGCTAGTTTCAAATAATTTCACAAAATTGTACTCACTTTGTCATAATTTAAATGTCATAATTTTTGAATATTTGGAACACAGAGTTTAAGATCATTCAAAAATATATTTATATATTTTATTTTTGTATATTTAATATTTTTATATGTTGTATTTTTTAATATATTTAAAAATATAATTTATAATTATATTTTAATAATATCTTAAAATTTGTAGCGGACATTGTTAAAAAATAAAATTTTAATTAAATTAAGACGGAAAGGAAATATTTATATATACTTCGAGACATTTAGAACTCTAATTTCTAATCCTTGGCATTAACCTTGGTGCAAACCACTGGTAATCATCCGCAAAAGCCTAATTGATTTTTTCGATATCTAAGTTTATTTTAACTGGATTGTCACGAAAATAAATAAATGTACAAACACATCCTTATACTAAATTCACTTTTTTGTATTTCTGTTAAGCCTGATGCGTTTAAATTTATTTAAAAACAATTTAAATTTTATTAATTAATATTAATTTTTTAAAATAAATTAAAAATATTATTGTACTCAATTTTATCTTTCTTAAAAGAATTAATTAAAAGAATTATTTTTAAAATAATATATTTTTAAAAATAAATTATAAATTGGTAAAATAAATTAGGCCGAAAATGGCGTTAACAGATTCCGAGTTTCCCCAATGGTCAGTCCATAAGGTGTTTGTTACACAAGGAACGACGTCGTGCAACAACTCAACAAGTCGCCGGCGCAGAATTATTGAAAGGCGAGGAATAAACAAGTACAGCAAATCTTTCATTGAAGCTCCTTATGCTTTTTTTTTTTATGGTTGGGATCTAAATTTGGGACGCTCACACTCTCTGAAATGGAGACTTCATCATCATCATCATCATCATCATCAATTTCAAGGAGATGGTTGAGTAAACTCCCAACATACGCATCGCACATATACTTCTTACTCATATTCCTTCAAATCCCTCTTTTCAGGTATAAAATCCTACTTTCTAGGGTTTCCCTAATACTTGTAATCTTCATGTTCATCATTTGTGAACTTTTTGGGATAAAACTTCTCAATACACATCAACTTTATCACTGAATTATGCCTTTTAAACTTTGAATTTTACTGAATTGTTAGAGTTTTGGTTTTCTAATATTAGATTTCTCAACCTCTGTTTCATGTGATGTTAGATCTGGCTTCAATATATCAGCTTAACTTGTAATAACATCATGTACTTGGGAATTCTACTTTATGATCTGTTTAGCTGATCTTCTATCTTGTACTGGATTTCTAATTCATAGTCCACAGATTTCAAAATATAAGAGCACTTTTGAAAAGTTCTTATAAGAGTTTGGCATTTAAATTAAATGACTTTATTTGATTATAGTCGATGCAATTGTGAATATCTATTTGAAATATATTGTCACAAAAAATAAATTTTTCAATACTCTCATGGATCCATGTTAGTTTGAATTAGAAAATGTTCAAAGTTGACTTTTCAAAGCCCAATAATGTCCTTATATTTTGGAGTAGAGGCGGTAGATTTCTAACATGTAGCAGTGTAAATGAGCTGACGACAACTATTAACTATTAAGCTGCTAAGATTTGGCTTATAGAATTTATCGCGCCTAAATAAAATTGGTCTTCGGTTCGTTTAACTCCCGAGCTGATTGCAATTGTGAATAAAGCCCGAGTCTTGTGTAGTTTGAACTTTTTGAGCAAGTTAATCTGAGTATGGATAGAAAATAGTGGCAATTTGAGAATGTCCAAATAATCCACCGAGCTTTAAGATGAGCTCATATTTGTCTAGTAAATATTTTTAGTTGAACATGAATCTAGCCTGAACACTTTGATTCCTTCTACAATACTACATGAGATGATGAGAGTCGTATTAATTTGCCAAACACAGGAAAAAGTATACTAGGATTAACTAGTAACTGTAAGACCTACATTTGGATTTTCGAAATTCAGTATGGCTGCTGCTGCAGTATACTTCTTCCAACTACAAAAGAGTCTCATAAGAGGCCCATTTGCTAAATTTGCAACTTTTACAGATATAAATTTTTGTTCCATGTTTATCCTAAATATAATGAGTCTGTGACCAATCGTTCAACAAGTGAGCTCTTGAACATCGCACCAAGCATGACCTTCCCCAGACCCTTTCTATTAGAGGTAGCCTTGTGCACTGGGTACGACCTTTTTTGTAACGAGTCTTTAATTAATTTATTAATTAATTAATTTTTATTTTTTTATATATTTTTTTAAGTGAATGACTTCATTAAACATGCCAAAGAGGGGTTGAACCCATTGTACACATGATGTATGCAAGTATAGGGGAAGAACCAATGCAAAGACAAATCCTATCAAATCTAAACCCTATACAAGGGGTCTACCATTTAGATATTGACACTAGACTCCTAATGCAGATTCCCTCAAAAAATCTATGAAATTCACCGCGAATCCTGGAACCCTTGTGCATCCAAAAAAAAAAGAAAAATAATATTAAGTAATAAAGACCGAATTCGTGGAAGATGTCTCTCTTTGCCTTCAAAATATTTGGAATATCTCTCTTTCCAAATCGTCCACCATATACTATCTGGAATTTGGGATTTTAAACTGCGACTCTCATTTATTTTTATTATCACTAATGGTGGGACTTTTTTGTCGAACGAAGGGATTAGAGTTTTGTTATGTTGGATTTTGCTTTGTGATTGTATCTCCTGATGTTGTTAATACAAATCCTGGTAGGCTGATTGATCTGAGGAACGATCAACACAGAAATTGTCTTATACTCCTTGAATGTGCTGGGATGGCTAGGTGTTCCAAAAAATCGGAGGGTTAGAGGGACCACATGGGGGTCTTCCCTGGGTAACCACTCCGATGTTTAAGTAAGAATTGATGTACGGAGAAGGTTGCACTCTCTTTCTAGAGAGAAAAGCCTCCAGAATGTATTGATTGGAATAACGAGGATGTTTCTTGTAATAGAGATGGTGAGCTCATTTGTATAGGTTGCTATGCTGGTGAAATGACTATGTTTCCCTAGGTAGGTGGCAACTGTCCCCTTGATGGGTGCTTTAAGCTTTACACGTAAGTCGCAGATGTCCTCATCTGGGTGTGGTATTTTGGCAGTTCCAATATTCTTTGGCACTCGTGAATAGTGAAATTTATATTATTACTGTGACAGGTAACTATGAAAAATGTAGTTGAACAAAGAAAATTAAGAAACACATGAATATTTACAGTCAGTAATTTGGGTAGTTCTTTTTTATCTTCCCTTTAAAGAAATATATTGCTTGGTTATTTTATCAGGGTACCATGTAGATCTGGTATGTGTACAACACCTATGCACGTCACATCTTCTCAGTTGATTGCAAGTGAGATCTTTCCTGTTCCTGTAGTTAAGGTCCTTCTCTACCCTGGGGCCATTGTGGCTGGTCTTGTTAGTAACATGACTGTTCCAAGATGGGGTAATGTGTTAAGCATCTACAACTTGACTGATGCAAAGGAGGCCTCTGCAGTACCTGATCTACAACGCTTGGAGGTTTGTTTAACTTTGCATCATTTCCACAACTGTTGTGTGACAAAAATTCATGACGCAAAAATGAAGAACATATCTAGAGGTCTTTTAAAAGTTAAAACAGATACTTTCCACCACCAAATTTTAGTGGAACTTTAAATAGACAGAGATAAATTTTAAACTGTTAGTATGTGGTCACCTTTTCTTTTCTGATTTGTTTTATTTTTTGCCTCCCTTTTACTCTTACATTTGGGTTTCATCTATTGCCTACCTGAAGTAGTTCAGGATAAAGTGTGCAGTTGAGTTGAGTTGACTACTGCTACTGCTTTAGGTTGTTATCATCCTCATTATATTATGTCTATTTTCCTAACTTGGTTCCAATGATTCTGAGGACATCTACTCCCCAACTCCTCATAGGAAAATTGAAAAAAGCCAGGACCAAATAATCAGGAAAAGTTTATGCTTTGAATGGTTCATTATTTGTTGGAGTGTGTGGAAACTGATAGATAATGTTGAATCTTTGACAATTTATGCAGAAGGATCATTGTATTATCATTATCAACATCATTATTGCAAGTAATTGTGAAATATTTTTACTAATCGATGCTTATATTTTCAAAGGGAATATTAGTTGTACTTATCAGATGCAAAATGCTAGACCTATACCTTAGAATATCTTGAATAGAGAGACATCTATCATATAGGTTTACCCAATCTTGTCAAAGGACATTGGATGCGTCATCTATTTGTAATGCTTCCAAAAAGTAATTGCTTCTTGCACTCCTAAGAAGCAAGAATTCAGGTTCTACGATTTGGGTTTACCACATGGGGATTCGGCGGTTTGACAAATATTAGACAATAAGAATTCAGGGCCTCGACACATTGAAATATTAAATAAATTCATTAAGTCACACACACACACACATACACACACACATACACACACACATATGTATATGTAGGGGTCTCATCCAGATAAAACATAAGATACAAACACTTCCATCCACCACAAGATCCACTGTCAAAATATCAATCGTGTGGTTGTAAGTTATCATCATTCGCTACTAATAGTAGCGGAAGGTTTGTTTTTATACGGGGACCTTCTGCTTAGCAAAAGTTTTCTTATCATTCGCTACTATTAGTAGCGGAAGTTACCCATATAAAAAAATTCCTTTGACTACTATTAGTAGCGGATGGTATGAATATTGATCATTGAGATCAACATATATACGATAGATCTTGTGTGACCATTTCATCCCTCTTTATACCTAGATGCCCCATCAATGTATATGTTCATATATATATACATACACGCACACGCACACACAATTCTCCCCTCCCCTCATATAAACCCCAAAGGGTTGGCCAAGCGGCAATGTGCTCTAAGATAAAGCCCACAACGACTATGAATATCTTGGGATAGTTGCACATAGTGTAATATAGGATTGTCTGATGTGCGTAGTTGGTGAGTATTTCGTGCATTAAGTGGTTTAACCTGTGCGCACCCTAAGGGTAGCAGTTGTTGGTCCATCATTATCAAAAAATATATATGCGTATAGATTTTTTTGATAGGAAAAGAAGCTTTATTAGATCATAGAAGAACAATATAGAGATCTCCTGAATTACATAATGAAAGAAAAACAAAAACTATTAGTGAAGGGCAGCCTTCCAATCCCTGTGATCTAAGCATAACTCAACAACGCTTTTTATTCCAAATTAGTTAGGGTAAGCGAAAATGTATCCATGATAATCAAGAAGGGAAATTAAAAAAAAAAATAAAAACGTAAAATATTAAATAAATAAGAACAGGTAAGCGAAATTCAAAGCGAAATGCATACGAATTTAAGCAAAAATAAATTACTAAATAAAAATAAAAAAGTTAAAAATAAAAATAAAAATACAAGAATATAAATAAAAAAGTGGCTAAAATTGATGATTGATTGCTTACAATTGACCAGAAAAGTGGCTTTTAAGTCACTTCTTATCGTAAAACCCCCAATTCTTTGTATGGCTGGGAAAACCTTGTCATTTAGTTTCCTTAGTCTCTTGTTTGTATCCCAAATCCTGCTATAAATAGGATGCATTACAAGGGAAAGATCATCCGAAAGAAATATATTTGAACATTTCATGGGAAAATTTTGCAAGAATTATAGTGAAATCAATAACAGTCCGTTCTCATATTGTTTGGTAAGTTTATAAGAGTATAAAATATATGTATATAATGTGCGCATTACAAGAACAAGAGAGTGAATTGCATAGCTAAAACTAGATTCGATAGTAAATCAAGTGAAATTATGAAGATGTCATTGAGTTATATTAATTACATTTATATACCCATCAAACTCACAAGGTGTTTGAGTTGGTAACAACTTGACTATGAAAACAAAGTCAAGAATGCCGCAAGAGAATGTGCTTTAATGAATATGTGAGCTGATCAAGTGTGGAGATAAATTGAAGCGAATGGTTCCACAAACAATGTGCGAACAAGTAAAATGGCAATCAATCTCTATATGGTTGGTGCATTTGTGGAATTCATTATGAGCAATCTTCATAATGCTCTGACTATCACAATGAATAGTGGAAGGAGAGTGAGAAACACATACATCTAAGAGTAATCATCGTAGTCCAATGAGTTTTTTGCGTTTAAGCAAGAGCTCGATATTCGGATTCGACCTGGGAGTGACTGTTTGTTACTTACTGCACACAGAGATAAGAGAATCTTCTAGAGAATGAAAGCCCATAGTTGAGCAACTATTAGTAGGATCACCATTCCAATCAACATCTGCATGGGCAACTTTGGCTCAGAGGTGGACGAAGAATGCAATCCATGAAATATAGTTCCTTTAACATAGGAAAAAATCTGGAGAACCACATGATGATGAATGGTTTGAGGAGCATACATGCATTGGCTATCTAAATAAATGATACAGGCAATGTCAAGGCGAGTAACAATGAGATAAATCTAATTGCGTACTAGCATTACTGAAAGGTACTATCATTTGGAGCAAGTTTGACATTTGCTTCTGGAGGAATCGAATCAATGTCATGTTCTGTAATACAAGTGCGTGAAATAAAGTCTCCTATTTTGTCGGTGAGAAATTATAACCGGGGTTTGTCATAAGATACCTCAAGACCCACGAAATAGCTAAGCAAACTTAGGTCAATCATTTCAAATATCTGGCCAAGAAAATGCTTCATATAAAATATACTAGTCATAACATAGCAAGTAAGGGTCATATCATAAACGTAAAGTAGTAAGAGAACAAGGCCATAAACCAACAGTTGTTTTGCCAGAAGCCAGGGCAACCATATCCCAATTCTGGGTTTTAACCAGTGCCTATAATTTCTCCATCTTTGCTTGCTCTGTAATTTCTCTGTCTTTATTTCCTGCCAAAGAGGATTTGTAGTAGACACTTAATAGGATTGAGGCTCATATGGAGATTGGATAGTAGAGAAAATATGATAACCACAAAGACAAAAGAAGGCTGTCTTATCCTAAGTAGAACATCTGATAGGCCCAATGGTAAGAGTAGATGGAGTGGGAGACTCAGATTGTGGATACTAGCAGTTTATTTCCACACTTGATAAAGACTCTTAGACATATTTCTAAAACACGCCTCCTGTCCGCTTTCATGAATGATGACTTGGTTTCCAAATTCAAGTTGTTATCAACTCAACCACCTCAAGTTTGAGGAAGGATGTTTATGTAAATTAATATATAACTGAAGGGCATATGGGTAACTTCAGTTGATGTAATGTTGGATCTACTTTTAGCTATATAGCCTACTATCTTGTTCTTATAATGCACACATACTTATATATAATGGAGAGCCTCTCTCTCTCTCTCTCTCTCTCTCTCTCTCTCTCTCTCTCTCACACACACACACACACACACACTAAAAACAAAAAACTAAAACACTTTTGTCCTAGATTTATCATAACTCAATATATTTAACATAAAAGGTAGGTTTTGACCATTCAAATATCGAACAAGGAGAGAGGAGAAGGATCAGAATGCAATTGACTCTTCTTCAGTGATTTGGCTCCTCCTCTTCTGACGACTGTTATGCTCTTCTTCCTCCTCTATTTTCCTTCCCCTTTCTCTTCTGATTTGCAAATCCACCTTCAGTGCATCCAGTTTAGGGCCTGAATTTGGTGCTGAATCTACGCGAAGAATCAAGGTGAGTGCAACCAAAGCCGAATCTCTTGCGAGTCCCTTCGTGGGTTCGAAAGCATATGGACGAATCACTGCTTCAGAGCTGCACTTCTAGTCCCCATCAATTCTCTGAATTTGAAAATTATTATTCTCATAATCTGTTTTTATTTCACCTATTATCTGAATACCGCCTGAAATTCTCTAATTTAATTAAAATCTATCTTAACCAATTCTCTAACTCAACTATTATTGTTAAACCCCAAGGGGCGACATAAATGGCGGAGGCCTTTAAGGAATAAACTCGAGGTTTCTGGTTCTAATCCCTAATGCCTGGGGGCATATTTCCTTATACACTCAACTCAACTCAACAGTTCCTTTTGAATGAATAAAATTTGGAAAAAGTTGCCTGAGAATTGAGCAAACTTTATGCATCTTAAGCATACTTTCTGTGAGTTTTCTAAATGATTTTTACATACTGGACTAGTTACTGTTAGAAATGAATGGTAGCTGAACAAAGAAATACATTGGCTATTAAGAATATTGAAAGAAGTAATACTTCAAATCATGATTAACAGTGTTCTAAAAATCTTTCTTGCCCCCCCGCCCCCCAAGCGATAGGTGGCCCTCTACTGCTTCAATTCGTCTGGGAGACTAGGTGGCATTTTAAGATGTTTCCTTGACAATTTTCATGTACAAACTAGGTTTGCATTTGAGGTTTAGCAATATACTTTACATAGTTGTATGCAAATAAAAATATACCCCCACAAAAGTGCCTAGGCCGGCTATGCTCTAGGCCCTTCCTTTGCCTATGGCTGCCCAACGCTTTTTAGAACATGATTATTAATATTTAAGGAACACTGGAGAGATGATATCTGTTTCCTGAATAATCATTTATTGTTGGCTAATTTCTGCTCCTTGAATTTGGTTACATTGACGACTTTTGTATCCCTGAATTAAACTTTCCTCACAGGCCTTTAGTTTCTTTGTTGCATTTGCCATTAACATTAATTATCTTTCCCAGGTTCTTGCTGGAAGCTACTTTGCTGTAGCAGGAGCACTTATCGGTATTTTGAAACCCGGGAGGATGAGCATGTTTGGGACTCTTCTTATTATCTGGGGTCTCGTGAAGGAAGGTATCCTTGGAAAACCAGTGAACACGGACCCTACAAAAGCGGTTTTTGTCTACCCAACCATGTTGATCGCCTTGGCTTGTGCATTCTCATCCGTAAAGTATGACACCAAAAAGGTTGCGAAAATTGCCCCAGCTCGACCAGTGGCCCAACCTCTCAATAGCTCTAAGAAGTCTAAGCTGAAGTGAGTTGGGATGCTATACTTTCCTCATTAGACGTGTACCTTAGTATTTTCTTTCTTTCGTTCGAGGCTATCGAGTTAAAAGTGAGCAAAGGTTATTGCCTTTCCACCTTGTTAAAACTAAAAATTGTAAGTTTTGTAACTGATTAGGGGATCCATTTTTTAATGTTTAAGAAAATTTGTTCTGGGGTTGTTAGAAAAAGTATCAAAGACATGGCCAGGATCAGAGACATGGCCACAAGTGTGGAAGTGCTATGCTGAACATATGGGACTTGGGTTGTCACATGTTTAATGGTATAGTTCCTTTACAAGAATTTCTTCATGCTAAAATGTGCAAGTTCGAACGATATTGAATGATATAAGATAATAAAGAGAATACTAGGGTTTCAAATTTGATATTCTAAATTCAAATGCGTCAAATTATGTTAATATAAAATAATTAATCTATCGAAGACATCATTTAGGATAAAATTTAAGACCTCAAATTTGAGGTCCTAACACTAACTCACGAATACTTCATCTCTTGCAAAAAATCGTAGAAGGGCATTTTTATTTTTTTCAATTTAATTTTTAAATTAAAAATTGATGAATTGAAATTATACTTGATATAATTGTAAATTTTGTAGATTAATAATTAAAAAAAATTATGGAAAAAAAAGTAAATTCAACAAGATATATTGTGCATGATACATCATCTTATAAAACATATACAAAACATCTAACAAAATGACGTCGCTTTACATGATATAAAAAATAAAATTAACAAAATAATGTCATTTTGTTAAAAATGCTAATTTAACTACGTATATCTCATTGCATCTATCGTGCCTCCAAATATTAACTAAAAACAATTATTTGAAAGTCAATTAAAAAATCAAATCCGATACTTACTTCATCCAAATATGATTACAATACTTATATTTAAAAAAAAAATTTAATGATATAAATGATATAAATTATTCTTTCTTTATTAAATACAGTATAATCTAATATTTCAACCAATACTCTAACATAACTCAACTTTATTGCATTACTTAAAACTATAGCTTTATAAAAGACAATTTAAATAATTTATTAATAATTAAACATATTTATTAAAATCCATAGAAAGTTGCAGCTATGGCATCTAGAATCCAAAGCAAAATTTCTCAACCTGTTTGAAAATGGCAATAACGTCTCAAAGTTTCTCAGAAGCCGCCCGAACCAGTTTCGTGACTGACTGTGAATGAACAAATGAGAACAACAATGTCGCAGTTCCGCGGAAGTGCCGGCGCTGTCATCAACCGCATTTCCTCTGTACCGCCGAAATCCCAATCTCCAGTCTCCCTCAATTTTTCGTCATCATCATCATCAACCTCAAGCTCAATCGCGCACTTTTCCCCATCTCGAATCCAAAAGTTAATAGCTTCCCAATACGACCCTCTCCTCGCCAAAGAAATCTTCGACTTAGCCGCCGGCCACCCCAATTTCCGCCACTCTTACCCCACCTTCCACACCCTCATCCTAAAGCTCGGCCGCCATCGCCACTTTTCTCTCATGCAATCCCTCCTCTCTCAACTCAAAACCCACGAATACCCCATCCCTCCTGCCCTCTTCTCCCGCATCATCCGCCTCTACGGCGACGCTAACCTCCCCGAAAAAGCCCTCAAAACCTTCTACACCATCCAAGAATTCAACGCCAAACCCCTCCCAAAACACTTGAATGCAATCCTCGAAATCCTCGTTGCCCGCCGGAACTTCCTCCGACCCGCTTTCGACCTCTTCAAGTCCGCCCACCGTTACCAATGCGCACCCAATACTCAATCTTACAATATTTTAATGAGGGCTTTCTGTTTGAATGGGGATTTGAGTATTGCCTACAAGCTGTTCAATGAAATGTTTAGGAGAGATTTGGTTCCTGATATTGAGAGTTATCGTATACTAATGCAGGGATTGTGTAGGAGGAGTCAGGTTAATAGGGCTGTGGACTTGTTGGAGGACATGTTGAATAAAGGGTTTGTTCCGGATGCCTTGAGTTATACGACGTTGTTGAATAGTTTGTGTAGGAAAAAGAAGCTTAGAGAGGCTTACAAGCTTCTTTGCAGGATGAAGGTGAAGGGATGCAATCCGGATATTGTTCATTACAATACGGTTATATTGGGTTTCTGTAGGGAGAATAGGGCACTTGATGCTTGCAAAGTTCTCGAGGATATGACCACAAACGGCTGCTCACCCAATTTGGTTTCTTATCGGACTTTAGTTGGTGGGTTATGCGATCAGAGTTTATATGATGAGGCCAAGACGTATGTGCAGCAAATGATGTCTAAAGGGTTTTCTCCACATTTTTCGGTCTTTCACATGTTAATAAAAGGTTTATGTAATGTTGGTAAAGTTGAGGAGGCTTGTGGATTGTTGGTTGAAATGCTGAGGTTTGGAGAGGCTCCTCATATGGATACTTGGGTGGAGATAATAACTAGGATTTGTGAGGTGGAGGACGAGATTGCGAGAATAGAGGATATATTGAATGAGGTTCTGCAAGTGGAGATAAAGCCTCAAACAAGAATAGTAGATGCGGGTGTTGGATTGGAAGAATACGTGACCCGGAAGATACGGGCATCAAGGAAGTTTTGATTTTTGAGTTGTTACTCCTTCAAATGTCGATGGTACGTCCTCCCAAGGACTCCAGGTGGAATGGTGATCATTATTGTAGCCTTTATGCCTTCAAACACTTGTTCTACTTCCAAATCATATGATTCATACAACAGTTCATATAGCCCCTGCTGCTGGTACTTTTATTTTCCTTGTTAGAATAAATTGATCTAGTACACGGTAAATATTGGCAAAAGAATTTTTTGTTGATCTAGTAAGTAGGACATTAACCTCTCGTATACACATAGAACTACTTTGTTGATACCTTATCATTCTTGATATTGACTAGCATCGGAGAGGGGAAAGAGGTTATAACCCTCTCGTGTTGCCTGTGTTTCATGTACCAGACATCAAGAATCCTCATTCTATTTAGGGCACAAAGGTGATCAGGGTATTGGTGATCAACAGATATTGACAATTGATTCTAGAAGGAGGGTTCACCTCAGCGATCTTCTATCTCTTTTCTGAAAACAGCTATCACTCTTTCTCTTAGCATTCAACAACTTTACATGGGCCAATCATGATGAAATCCATATCACTCTGAATGGCCCAATCGCCACTAGCAACCCCGAGCGCCTGACATAGCACCTACTAGAGTGGACCAGCAGCTCCTTGATGAACAACGTCCAGACCGACACACCTCTTCTGGAGATGACAGCAGTCATCCCTCCCTGGGCAATTCCAACAATTATAGAGCCAACACTACTCCTGTTGTCACTCAGCAGTGATCCCGCTATCACAGTCGACATCTCAGTATCGCACGCCCTAGGGAAGTATAGGGATATGTTGATGCTCAAGCCCTTCTTGAAGCTCGGGAAGAAGAAAGGCTTGTGAGGCTGCTACATGAGCGATGTGACATTGCCAAGCAGATCGCTGATATCTGTCGCAAGTGCAGCCGGAGTGTCGAGGACGTTGATTGTCCTCGATCACTCACACTAGCCGAGGGCTACAAACTCCCTCAACTGCAGCAAGTCGAGGGCAACACTCGCCCTCAATCTTCAAGACACCCTAGATCTTGTGTTCGGTCCCCCCCCCCCCCGGGGTCACTTACACAGCCATAGTAGGCGGCATACGAGCCATTTGCGTCCAGCGAGGGTGAGGTGCACCGACGATGATGAGTATAGGAAAAAGGTTGACATACTTGAAAAGCACGCAAATGTCAAATGTACGCAAGACAACAAATTTGTTGGAGTGCATTTTTGACGCATCACGTACAATGATCTATATGTATAAGTGTATAACTTCCTTTGCGTCTTAATGTAGTGGTCTATCTTAAATCATTAAATC
This sequence comes from Pittosporum tobira, assembly GCA_032359685.1. Taxonomy (NCBI): domain Eukaryota; kingdom Viridiplantae; phylum Streptophyta; class Magnoliopsida; order Apiales; family Pittosporaceae; genus Pittosporum; species Pittosporum tobira. The sequence goes on from JAUMHB010057803.1 coordinate 13,255, forward strand.
ATATCTTGTTCTCCTTTTTTTTGGGGAAACAATATACTATGGTTGGACAAGAAGAAAATAAGTGGAGCCTAAAATGTTGTTTGGGGCCGTGGCTTCATGTGATACTCTAACCAAATACTTATGAGTATTCCAAGAAAATAAGCCTACTACTTATAATGTAATAAAAATAAAACAACGTTTAAACGAAATTAAAGAGCACATGGTTTAGAACAACGAAATTAAAGAACACACACGGTTTAAAGCCACATGCAAGCTAGTGTCTAAACAACGAAATTAAAGAGCACACGGTTTGGACAAGAGTTAAAAAAAGCAGTATAATTGCAGCCACGGTAGAAGCCACCTTCCATGGAGAGCTGCAGTAATCGCGTTTAAGCGTTTTCTTCCACTTGTGCCAAGTATCATTGGAATACGTGATAATGTCTTGAGATATTTTGGTGTAGTAGTATGTTGATTCCATGAAGTAAATATTCTTCTTAAGTTCATTAAAGAGGGAAGCCGCTGCAGGATTATCACCCAACCAGTTCACAATAATACCCTTCTCAACTAGTAAATCCACATCTTCCTTCGTGTTTATAAGCTGATCCATGAAGAGTATGTAATGAGTTATGTTACCATCACGTGGAGGATGACGATACGCCTCCAGAGCTGTAACGTTTCTAAGTACGAGTTCCGAGTCGAAAGATATTTCTACTCGCGGCATTTCTAACAATCCAGCACTAAAGTGCATGTCAAGTAAATTCTCGTTATTTCCGACTCTAAATTTCATTCCTCCTTTACGAAGCTCTGTCGCAGTTGGGATTTTTATAAATTTGCCCCTATCGGTATCCACCCTTTGGGTTGATGGTAGGTGACATATCCTTAATAAATCAACAATGTGTTCAATTATACCACCCAATTCAATGTGGCGCTTCACTCTTTCGACTACTTTTGTTAGATAAACAATGTCTTTTGTGCCCGTGACTAGCAACGTACCATAAAGATACAAGATTGAAAGATCAAGAAACTTTGCGTTTATGTCATCTCCGAAGCCTCGGTCGAATAAACCCTCAATAACGAAGAAAGGAACCTGATTTTCCAGTAATATCATATCCCTTCGAACGTCAATAATCAGCTCGGGCTTATCTAAGAAGTCATTTCGTACTTCCGCATCTTTCTGTTTTGCCCTGACAATGACCTCAATGATAAAGCAACTATCGACAATCATCATTTTGACAAATTCATTGCTACTTAAATCAATTTTTTCTCTGTAGTAGCTCCGAGCTCTCCCTTCCCACTCCTTTACGACCTTTACCATATCAGTCAAACTAATTTTAGCATGATCAAGGAATGCTTGCAAATATCTTAGTTTAATCTTTTCCCATGGTTGCAACTCATTTCGCCCGTGATGTAAAGGACCTATGGACACCTGTTCTGGTGTGTAGGCATTTTCATTTACCTGGCGAAGGTTAAGAGGAACTTTATAGATACAGAAATCTGGGGACATGGGGTCTAAGTTCCGTAGTTGTTTCTCGATCAAAGTTTCTAGTGGCAGTTCAGGATTTTCAATAATAAGTGAAGCATGGCACTGTTCTGCAGTTGGTTGATTGTATGAAGTGCCCATTTCTCCTCTTTCTCTTGCTGAAAAAGTGGGAGGAAAAATATTATGACAAACAAGATTACATTATTTTTATTTTTATCGTTTTACGTCATAATTGTAAGTATCTTAAGATACTTGATATGAATTTTACGATACAGGTACATACAATACAATATCGCGTTACAAAATATTACATTCGCATCAATGCATTGTATAATACAATGTGATTTGTGGCATGCTAACAATAAATTTCTGAAGTAAATTAGAGAAGGGTTTGTGATGAGGACATCAAGGCTAACGATCCAATTCAAGTTCCAGTTGGTCCGGTGACGAGGGCGCGAGCTAGGAGATTCA
>JAUMHB010057814.1:0-15179 GCA_032359685.1 Pittosporum tobira
TTGAAATTATAATATCAAACACATTTATTAAGCTATGCACAAAGTCAAAATGTTGCGGTCATCTTGGGACGGAGGGAGTATATACTTTTCCTATTAAAAACGAAAATGATTTATCTTTCGAAATTGACTATTAACTAGGGTATTACACAAACATGGACTGTTTATGATTACTCATGTAAAATTTAAAATTTTTACTATGGGTCTAATACTTTTCTTATTAAAAACGAAAATAATTTATCATTCGAAATCGATTATTTGACTAGGGTATTGCACAAACACAGATAGTTTACGATTATCCACGTAAAATTTAAATTTTTATTGTGGTCTAATTACTAATTTTAGCCTATCACTTAAGAGACAGTCGTGTAGAAAAAACATAACCGAAATTTATAGCATATCAAGCTAAACATACTAAATAGTTGGCAATTATATATTAAGAAAATTCAATTTTAAGATATATGGTTATTTCATTTTCGTCCTCCATCTCTCTTTATTATCTCTCTCTCTTCTTTTTATACGATCTCCATTCGTTCTTCAAAGAATAATCAAAGTATATATTTCATGCATATTAAGAAAGCTGAATTTGAATGGGGAGGATAACACAAGTTTATAAACCACATAAAGGTTGAGTAGATCAATAATATTCCATTTCTTTAAACATAGGCCACATTAAATTATTGGTATATGTGTTTTAAGTCATTTTCTAATAACCTAAAAATTATTGAATTTTAGACGCATTCTTTCAAGGACAAAAGAAGGAGTATCATGAGCGAAGCTTTCGAGCTATATGCGAGAGACGAAGTCTACTAGAGGATAGAAAAATGAGCAAAGAAGAATTTGACATTTTTGAAAGATGCACTAAGAAAATTGAAGATTGTCCTCACCAAAAAAAATATTTACAAGGCATTAATTTAAAAACTGTCTAGAAGTTCTTTTTTTTTTTTTTTTTTTTTAAGTAAATATATTTGAACACCAAAAAAAGGGACAAGAGACAATACATGTTTGGTAACAACGTTGAGAGATTATGACATTCAAACGTAATAAAATGTCATGTTTAGTAGACTATGATATATTTAATTTAAGTTTAAAAAATTAAATTTGTAACTTAAATGAAATTTCAACCAAAATTTAAAATTAAATTTAAATCGCAAACTACGATTTAAAAAATTTCTACCGTTGTTACCAAACAAGCCCCAGAGTACGCCTCTCTTTTACAATGAAAGGATCAAAAACAAACAACAGCAGGTGCCACTAGAATCAGCTACTCATCACCCAAAAACAAAATAACTACACAACAGCAAAACAATCTTCAGTATCTGACAAGCACACTATCAGAAATATTCCATTTTTTTAATTGGTAGCTAGTTATACTAAAAATAATAAATTAAAATTAAAATTAAATATTTTACAATATTTTTTTTATATTTTTTAAAATCTGTAAAACACAATCACCACAATACGTTTATAATATTTACACCTAGCTAATTTTACCTAAAGGAAAAATTTGCAGATAAAATTAACTTTTAACATACAACTTGTTTCAATCAACCTGAGACATTATTGTAAGAAAGAATATGTTATGTCAAGTTTTAGAACCAATTTCATTAATTTTAACAGAGATTTATTATTTTTTGCTAAAATGAGTCATTTTAAGTAATTACTAATAAGAAAGAATATTATAAAAGAAATAGTAAAGTAATTGTAAAATTCATGAAATTTTTATGATAATTATTTTAGGTCAGTAGAGATCTCTAATAATTTTGGTGGAGCTAAATTATTTATTGAGATATATAATGCTATTATTTGTTATATATTACGTATTTTAAAAATAATTTCATTAAGAGAATTATGAATTATTTCTCCAAATCTATTTTTGTACTCTAAGATTAATTAAGGTTTTTCATTTTTAAACTTTAGAATAATTTTGAGAATCTTGAGAAGCTCAAAGGAATGTACTAGTTGAAAGCCGAAGCCGAGTGACGTGCCATTAGTAAACTGTTATACCCGAGTCATCCCAAATCTTTGTGATTGGAAACTGTGAGATCTTCTTCGTGGCTTCATTAACAGTTGAATCAAACCTCGACGGGTCGACACAGTTCCAAATCTCCGCAACAATCTCTCTATCCTTTACCCTCAACAATTTTTTTTTCTTTCTCACACATGCATATTAAAAATTCATATGAGTATTTGCCAGAACACATGTAAATATGTTTCTGATTTTGAGTTGGTTCTGATGGGTGTGGGTGGTTAGATTGAATTAACAAAGATGTTATTAGAGATGGGACAGAGTCATTTGTTTCAGCATTGGCCTCACCCTGGTGTCGACGATGATGAGAAAGTTGCTTTCTTTGATCAGGTACCTACCCTTCATTCTCTCTCTCTCTTTATCTCTCACCCTATATATATATATATATATATATATATACACACACATTAAACATCGGCTCTAATCATAAATTTATGAAGGTCTAAATTACTCTGTCATACAAAAAGAGTTCCATTTGAAATTAAGTACATACTACATGCGTTCCAAAATACTGTAAAAGAGCTTTATTGACTTTTGAATGGTTATTTTGAGCATTTTCAAACTCAAATTAACTTGAATTGGTTTGCATTTTAAGAAAACTGTTTGTTGCAAGTAGTATTTTTCAAACACTTAAAAGATTTTTACAATTGTATTATCTACTATCAACAAAGAAATTCATGTAATTTCAAATTTAAAAATGTTAAAAGTAACTTTTTAAAGTCAATACTACTCTTATAAGGGAGTATTTTGTTTTCATATTCATCCTTAAAACGCAAGGATTGGTTGTTTTGGTAAGGATGACATGATAATAAAATTGGATCCTAAACTTGATGCGTTATGTCATTTTAAGTACAATGAGTGGAAAACTAGAATTCTACCCAAAAAAAAAGGGAAAAAATGAAACTTAGAAAAATGACAAATGAGACTCAGACTCCTTTTGTGGAACGGAGGTCAGAGGGAGTTTGTAAAATTAAGTCTCATAATTGGAAGCTGTTCTGGACATCAAAGATTGGATGGATGGGGATATATATAGTGTGTAGTTATTACTCTTATTATTTTGGAAGGCTGACCCTTCCGGACTTAAATGCAATAATCTCTGTTTCTTAAGTTTTTATTTTTAATTGTGACAATGCATTCAATTTCTTTATTATTTCTGTTTTTCCTGCTGTTAATTCTACTTCTAGTATTACTATTGATTGTAGTTAGGCACTTAGGCATCAGACCTGATTGTCATGTGATGTATTATTGTATACATCTTATTGCTGTGTAATGGTTTCTTTAGGTGGCTCGGCTTCATGGGAGCTATCCAGGAGGTCTAACATCATACATCAGAACTGCTAAAGAACTCTTAGCAGATTCAAAGTTTGGAAAGAACCCATTTGATGGCTTCACACCTTCTGTAAGTTACTAGGCTTATGTTTTGATTATTGTGAATCCCTGTGATTTTTTTTGTTTCATAGTATTTGATTGACCTGTGGTTAAATATACTGACCTTTGTGGATTATCTTAAATATTTACTCAACTTGGGATTTAAACATAGTCCGGGTTGCTGTATGGCGAATCACTTAAAATGAATATGAGATGTATAATTCAACTTTTCTCTGTGTGTCAACACTCTTCTCTTCATTCTCATCTCTTTTTCTCTGTTTTACTAATTAAATTTACATATCTAATTGTACAAAATGCTTGTATAATTTGGTAGTTTTTCCCGTGCATATATTTCATCCCTTTTATCGTGAAAAATCTTAGCACAATTTCTTAATATATTCATCATTATAATGATCTAGAAAAATCTAAAATTCACCATGGGCATTGACTTTTCAGAGTTGATAATCTTTTGAACATTCGAAGTGTACATTTTTTGGGTCTATTATACTTGTTTTTGATTATTGAAACTGAATCATTGTAACTTTACTTGTTTTGGTGTTTTATTTATATTTACTGCTTCAAACATTATTATAGAGCACAGCAAAACGTTTCCAGGCTCATTTTCAGATTGCAATAAAACATTGTATTTTCTCTGAATAACATTTTTTGAAAAACATTTTCCCTGAAACTAACGGAGCCTAAGAATGAAAATGAGTTTAGTATAACATGGATGACATTTTTGCAGATCCCATCAGGAGACGTTTTGACTTTGGGCGATGGTAATTTTATTCAGCTTGAGGAGACTGGTGTCAAACAAGTGCACAATGCTGCATTTGTTCTTGTTGCTGGAGGCCTTGGGGAACGTCTTGGTTACAATGGAATAAAGGTAAATACGGTACTTCAACTTTTAAGATTAAAATTTTACCAAGTTCCTGAAATTTCACTTTCTCGGGCTGGATCCTTGAATTTACTACTTGGGTTAGCATGCCACTTGAGACCAATAGTATATCTAGCAAAGATATTGTGTTCAGGAAATAACAAGATGACCTTTAGACGATAAATGTTGGCTTACGTGGATTGCTTTTAACTGAGATGAATTACTTATACTATGTGTGCTTTGCACGTGACAGTTTTCCATCCTTTTTATGGATGCAATTTGCAAAGGTTAAACATCAAGCTAGTGAGCATTTGACCATTGCGGCAAGCATGAACTTGCTCTATTTTCTTAATCATATACATACATAATTGGCAGATATACGATACATATATGTATACCATAGGTAATAGGACAGAGAGGTGGAAGGTGTAAGTTCTATATCATCTTTACTGCCCAAAATTGAACTCCCAATTTTGCCTTTTCCTGCTTCCTTAGTCTCTTTTAGTCCACAATCTGGCACCAGCGATATTGTTAACTAAGTTGCTAGCTTCTTAATCTTTGGTTATAGTTGTATTGGTGGTCCTTTGAAACTTGAGATTTAGGAGAACAGGAGTTATATATTATAATCCTCTTCAGTTTGAATAAGATGGTTTCTGGTGGTGCTTCTCCACCTTTTGAATCAATTACCACCAGTGTGTCTATTTATTTACAAGCATGCCTCTACATCTAATAAGGCATCTAGTAATGCGGTTCAAATAATTTTAAGGGTAGTAGCCATGGGACCAACACTATCAACAAAGAAAAAAGAAGCTTCTGGTATATTCACAATTTCATATACACTTACACTTTATACCAAAATGGAATTAGATGTCAGGTGTCAGGACTCAGGCCATATATATATAAAATCACTAGTTCTGGTTGTATGGAGTGATAACAATGACTAAATTTATGCAGAGCATAATTTGTATTTAATTTTTGGATGAAAAAAAATATTCCTTCGATTAACTTCGATGCTTTGTTAATATTGTTTGAAGTATTAATTTCAAATCAAGAAGTGAAGTGGTTGCAACAGCTTTCATTAGATATTCTTAAATCATACAGGTGGCTCTTCCTTTGGAATCTACTACGGAGACATGCTTCTTGCAGTCCTACATCGAATCCATTGTAGCGTTACAAGATGCTAGCTCTAGATTAATGCAAGGTTAGCTTTATAACTTTTCCTTTATGTGTAGTTTATTCCCAACAGCTCAGTCCATTGCGATAGAATACCTTGAGAAACAATTTTTTCCACCTTCTAATAGCTTAAGTTTATGGGACAACTAACCGTCAAACATGGTACAAGTAACATATTCTGGCAATCCATGTCATAAAGGACATAGGATAAACCAAATACCATTGGAAATTAAATCTCGGTGCCTGTAATCTACCCTATTAATTTAGCAAACTGTAGAAATCTGTTTTAAGTCTTTAAAGTTTAGACTCCTTTCTGTGATACGTTTTACATGTGTGTCAATTAATTTCATTGCTTTTCAAATTTATAGCAGAATGGAAAGGAGATAAACCGTTTGTTACAATGACATCAAATGACACACATTCACGTACATTGGAGCTGTTAGAATCAAATAACTATTTTGGGATGAAACCTACCCCAAGTACAACTTTTGAAGCATGTACATCACACACTAGAAAGCTTAAAAAGTTTTTGGTTTTTGGGTTATTATAGTAAGGTGGTTGTAAAGCATCTTATCTTTACTCTGACTCAGGAAAAAGTTGCTTGCTTGGATGATAATGATGCAAGACTGGCGATGGACCCACAAAATAGATACAGAATTCAGGTTGCTTTTTGTATTTCTTATTATCATAGTTCTTATAAGTTTGCCCATATATTAACTAAATTGCATGTAGTCCGTATATAAATTAATTCCAGAGGAATTCTTTCTTATTTCTGTATATAAATTAATTCCAGAGGAATGCTTTCTTATTAGTGCTTTTTCCTGACTTTTTTAGTCAAAACCTCATGGCCATGGTGATGTTCACTCACTTCTTTATTCAAGTGGCCTTCTTAAAGCATGGTATGTTCTGCATTGACCTTGTTACCTAGGATTGCCTTTGTTTGTGTTTTGTTCATTGCGGAGTTTGATTTTCCATTCTCCCTATTTCTTTTAGGAATTTTTTATTTTGCATGATTTATTTATTTATATTCTTGTACGTAAGTGGCCCCAAGTATGGGACTATGGGGATTGGGAAATTTTTATGCATGTCCAGTGCCTTGTTGAAATTAGAAGTCAAAGACATACTTGATGTGGAATGCCCTTTTAACTGGATTATGCACAGTTTCTTATGAATTAAAATATTGCTCAGTTATACATAGGTTGTTCGGCTGCTATTATAATGGTTTGGGCAGTTTACTTTTGGCTCTTAGCTATTTTTTTTAACATGTGTACCTAAACTTCTAACATTATGATTTTTCATTTAACACAGTTTCCAATAATTTGATTCCTTAATGGCACTTTGAGTATCTCCCAACACTTTCAAAAGTTTTCCTTTGTTTACGTCATAGAAACTGAAGCTTCAATAATGAATCGATGTTTGTAAGCTTCAATATTATTCCCCTCTCATGATTCGTCTGCGTCAAAGGGATATCTCAAGTCTGTAAGCATATATGCTAACCAATTAGGATAAACTAGACTAGTCATGGTTTTGTTATGGGCCTCTTGGAATATATTAACTTCGGCTGTGATATCCAATATATCAATAATATATTCTATGATAAGACTTTCTTCTATCGTCTGTTCATAACATTAATGATATAAAATAATTTGACTGCAGGGAGGACGATGGTGATCAATGTAGAATACAATCAGTTTGATCCACTGCTTCAAGCTAGTGGGTACCCCGATGGCGATGTCAATGGCGAAACAGGCTATTCCCCCTTTCCTGGAAACATTAACCAAGTATAATTTTGTTGCAACTCATTGTGTACTCATCTTTATTTCTGGTATCCATATATTTGAACCCATGGCTTTTGTTTGCCTCTTTTTCTCATTACAAGTCACATGGACACTCTTTTGCTATTTATCCCCTTGTGTTATATTTGAAGTGACCTTGTGTATCATTAAGCATTTCTGTGGAACTTCATCGATTTTGAAGGATTATTAGTTTTGCTTCTTTTAAGTGGCTGAGAGTGACCATCACCAGTTAAAGCACTCCCATTACAGAGGGTAGTGAGTATTTCATGTTCTTAGTATTTTACATTATGTATAAGCTAGTAGTCCAGTTTTAGGATTTTGATCATTCAACTTTATTCGTGCATCCAGAAATTGTTTTATCTTTGCTTGTGGATGAAATATTTTTTTGTGTTTTTGATACATTTGGACAGTTAATAATTACTTGGTCTTGAGTTGGACAATTTTGTTCTGTGCAGTTAATTCTTGAACTTGGCCCTTACCTTGAGGAGCTCGCAAAAACCAGAGGTGCTATAAAGGAGTTTGTTAACCCCAAGTAATTTGCCTCTCTATTTCATAAGCTTTATTACGAGCTATACAAATTTCTTGTCTTTAGTTTCTTACAACTAGCATTGCCTTTCTGTACCATTATCTTGAACTCTGCTAAAAAACAAAAATAGTAAGTCATTGTTTACATTTGAAGTGATTTTATTTTGCTTATTTTGCTTATTTTGCATTGCTTGATCACATTACAGATACAAAGATTCAACAAAAACTGCATTCAAGTCTTCTACACGACTGGAGTGTATGATGCAAGATTATCCTAAAACATTGCCACCTTCAGCAAGAGTTGGATTTACCGTAAGCAAGAGTTGGATTTACCGTAAGTTGAAGCTATAATTACTTGTTCCATTATTTTTTACTGCAAAATTTCTTATTTGACCTGTGGACTCCTCTGAGTAAGCATATGTTATGGGGTTTCTTTTATTATATTTTGACATTTATTAAAGAACTAAATTTTGTGATTGCATAGGTAATGGATACATGGCTTGCTTATGCACCTGTGAAGAACAATCCTGAATCTTGACCATGCTCCCGAAAGAAGTTTCAAGTTTCAACAATCTAAATGTAATTAATAGGATGATAATTGTTAAGTGCTAAGCACTCACGCATTAATAAGATCCTAAATTTTCCTAACAAAAACAAGTTACAATGGGAGTTATACCACATGTTTTTCCTTTACTTCCAATGTAAAGGCCTGTGGACCAGGGGGAAGGAAAAAAAGGAGGAGGAAAAAACAATTCCTCATCACATCGGTTGCATGAGAGACGCTAAATATTGGAACTATGAATTATCACTAACTTAGATTTAATGGTTTAAGAATGGGATGATTACGTTATATGCCTTATGCACTCTTTATATGTTAGAGAGTAGCATGCTCTTCTGCTCATCAAATTATTACCTTGCAACAGATTTTAGTTGAGATTCCTAAACACAGTTTCTCCATAATGGTACATGATGTGGTTTTAAGTACATGACGTCATAATCAAAATGGGTTAACAGACTTTGGAATCAGTAACGTTTTTACTGGAAAAGTTGTAAAAAATAAAATGTAATCATTTGTGCTGGGAGTGTATTTCCTCTATAATTCCCAAAAATAGCCTGCTTCTGAGTGACACAATCATTGGAGCACTTAAAACTATATATATATATATATATGCTACCAATTCTCTTTAATTGGAATGAAGGTACCCAAAGGAAATCCATACCACAGTGCCACTTCCGGAGAAATGGCCATTTATCAGGCAAACAGCCTTATTCTAAGGATGGTACTTGTCTGATTGCCCTGATATTTTAGCAAGAGGTTGAACATGTTACTTGTATAATTTACCATTTTCTACCTTTTGCTGTTTTCTCTTTGTTTCTCGTTTACTTCTAACAGTGAACAATGTAACCAAACTCATTCAGCTAGCATCGTCTTATTTTTCATTTCTAACCTGCACTCTAGATTCGATTGAAATAAATGGATGACAAAAAAATTGGCCAAGTCAAAGACAGTAGTTGTCTGAATACTGAAATTTATATGATACATTTTTATCCATTTTGTTTTTACCAGGCTGGCGTTACGGTAAATTATCCAGCACATCAGGTGTTTAATGGGCAGGAGGTGGAAGTATGGCCTCGTATTGTATGGAAGCGAAAATAGGCACTCACATTTGCTGATGTTAGGAGCAAAGTGAAGGGAAACTGTTCCATTTCTCAGAAGTCTACCATGGTTATCAATGGTCGTAATGTCTTTATAGTGATTTATCCTTGGATGGGGTTCTCGTTATTGGCTCTATTGATGATGCAGAGGTATATTAACCCCTACAAGGTGGTCTTTCTTTGAATGAAGTCCGAGTCTGATGATACTTTATCATCAAATTTACACTACTTAAAGCCCATTTGGAATAGCATATTTAAAACAACTTACAGATTTTTTACCTCAAGTCAAATCTGAAATGCTTTGTATGTGAACCAATATTTTTCATGATGATTTTTGGGTTTATTGAGGTTTACGATGTCTCCTGTTAACAGGTAAGAGTGGGAGGACGTGTGCAAAACAAGGGTTGGACCATTGAAAAGGTTGATTTCAAAGATGCCTCAGTGCCAGAGAAAATACAAATCAGGGGTTTCAGAATAAACAAGGTTGAGTATTTGGAAAAAAATTACAGTGGAAGTTCTCCCTGAAGCCCTGAGGTTGAGTTTCAGGTACAGTCTTATCCCACTCAACAGTTGCATTCTGTTATTCATTTCATATAGCGGCCCAAAAAAATAAAATAAGTCCAGCATAATCTCTTAATTTCGTGGGTAGGTTACTAGGTTGTACTTAAATCTTCTTCGTCTTGTAATTAGAATTCAATGAAATATTAAAATGAAACATGCTAAATCCAACTTCAAGTTTTTGTTGAAGTTGGATTGAAGCTACAAACTCAGTTTTTTAAATTTAAATTTAATTTGTCACAGTCTATCAACCATGACATTTTACTACGCTAGAATGTCATAATCTCGTTTGGTAGCAGCGTTGAGAGATTATGACATTCTAAAGCAGTAAAATGTTATGTTTTGTAGATTGTGACAAATTAAATTTAAGTTTAAAAAACTGAATTTGCAATTTAAATTCAACTTTAACAAAAACTTAAAATTAAATTTAAACTGTAAATCGCAATTTAATGAGTTATCAACGCGGCTACCAAACTGGACTTACGTGCATTTTTTATGATTCAGCCTGTGATCTGCGGACAGATTGTTTGCACCAAATGGTCCAGTTGTGAAACCCATCTTTCAAGTTGGTCAGAAGAGTCGGTACCTCAACTGTGTAGTGTCGGGCAACTTTATTATAAGTCACATTGAAGTTGACGACCACCAATTTTCCCTTGCTACCGTTCTTATTCCTACTATTCATTTAGGAACATTTTTTGAGTTGACCCTTTGTAAATAAACGAAAAAATACCGCTCCAAATTTATAAATTTCAATTTACTTGTTAAAATTGAATTTTTGAAAAATTGATTCTTTTAATGTAAATGGAACTTATTTGTGTTTGAAGGATAAATAAGTTTGAAATCTACGAGGGCCCGTAGAATTTTTTGGTACATTAGTATGCACCAACATATAAGTTTACGTACATTTGACGGGTTTTTTCTTCTTGTTTTTTTGTGCCCGAGCAAATTACGTTTAATGGCTTTTCAAATATGTGATAAGGTAACACACGTTTCGATATATGGCCACAATTAAATATAGCTCATGCCCTTTGCCCTAGCATAAAAGTTACGTTTGACTCTTAATTTTTTGCACAATTTTATCCGATAGATGTAAACGAGTAGATTCGAGTCAAGTATTGAGTGTTTAGATTCTAATTTTATAATTTATCAAGTTTGAAATTAAGTTTGTATATGTCTCGTTTAAGTATCGAATTAATCACAAATACAAATTGAGTTTAAATAGTTGGAAATTTTTCAGTGATTAACATCAAATATCAATAGAAAATAATAATTTGATTTGGTCTGAGTAATTTATTAAACTTAAAAATATATTTATATTGTACTCGTAAATATTTCAAATCAAACTCAAATGAGTTTTTAGTCGAACGATTTTGAACTATTTGATTCTATTTATAACTTTAAATATACCATTTTTTTTTATTTTAACGTCTTTTTTTATAGTTCTATTAAAAAAATAGAATTGTTAAAAATATTTTTACTGTTAAATATTAATAAAAAATTTCAACTAATTAGATAAAAAAAAAATAAAAATACGTACTCTGTATATTCTTCAAACGTTAAAAAATATTGGATTATATTTATTTTTGGAGCAACGGTACAGTCAAGTGATAGATTTTAATTTTAATTGTATTATCAAAAAAATATAATTTTAATATATTGAACGAAATTGTGTGAAAACTTAAAATTATTTAATAGATTGTGTGCTCCGACCATCGCAGTCCTTTGACCAAGTAAAAGACAAAAGAAAAATCTTGAGAATTTATAAAGTTGTGGGCCCTACGATAATACTCTCAAACCATATGTAAGGCCGAAAATAATGTCAACAGAGAAAAACCGGTATTGTGTTTGTTATATTGTGAAAACAAACAGTCCCTGGAATATACGACTTTGATTCTTCTTCTTCTTTTACGAAACTTCCTACTGGTTCACAAAATTTCATCCATATACCAATATTTTTGATTTTTGCAATTTGGTCCGTACAAGCAAAAGGACATTTATCCTCTATATATATATACACACACACACACATCTATGTATGTATATATACAGACAGACACACATCTACGTAACTTCTACATGTGCAGGGTGCAAAAATCAAATTTCCATCAAAATGTCCCCACTAAACTACGAAGATTTGCACCGGATTTTCAAGCACCTCGACAAAAATGGAGATGGCCTTGTGACCATGGAAGAGCTCAACCTGCTTCTCGAGAGGATTGGAGTCCATTCAAGCCTCGACGAGCTTGAGTTATTAGCCGGAAAAAAGAGCCTTGACCTCATCGATTTCTCCTTGTTTTATGACATTATTATCAATCGTAGCGTAAATCAAGGCGGCGGCAAAGATGGAGAGGAGGAACACCACTTGGAGAGCGATCTTTTAAATGCCTTCAAGGTTTTTGATTTAAACGACGACGGATTCATCTGCTGTGAGGAGCTCCAGAGCGCGTTATCAAGACTGGGGTTATGGGACGACCATTGTGGCGGTGATTGTAGGAGTATGATTAGTGTTTACGATACGAATTCGGATGGGGTTCTTGATTTTGAGGAGTTTAAGAACATGATGCTGATTACAGATTCTTAAGGCCCAATGATTGTCATCTGAAATTGTGAGGGCCTTGTAGGTTTTAGAGCTAGTTGAGTTATCTATCTAGCTATCAATAATGGAAACCTTAGTCTTCCATTGTTTGTATGTAACAACTATAACCATTGTAATATACTATTTCCGTTCGTTTCATATTAATAGTCGTTTTTATTTTAATGCATTTAGATTAAGACTCGTAATAAATATTAGTGTTCAATTTTAATTTTATCGAAAATTGTGAGCATGATAGAAAAATAAATTAAGAGGAATTAAAACTCTTTGAAAATATAAGATATATTATGGGTAATATAGAAAAATATCTATTATATTCTCTTGACAATTACTTTATTTTAAAATAAATTTCACCTTCTAAAAATAATAATATTTTAGAATGAAGAGAGTATTTCATTGTAAATTTGTAATGAGTTCCATTCGTTTTAGAATATAAAAATATTATTAATTTTAAAAATTATATTTTTAATACTTTTAAGTCCAATTTATCGAAAACTGTAAGAAATAACTTTATAGGCTTTATTATCATGTATTCTGCACATATAACTGACGTGTCAATCTCACATCACCCTATTACCGAACCAAGAAGATGGAACGCCTGCGAAAAAATTATTTAAGACTTTTGACCTTTCTTTTCTGAAGCGAGAGATAAACCTTTAAAATATACTTATTTTATATTATTATAATAATAAAGTTCCACAACTCTAATATATATATATATATATATTAAATTTAATTTTTTTTTACTTTTAAAAAATCTTAAATTCTACTATTTCATTACGTTCATCACTGTTAATGTGAACATTTTCAATACTGAACCATACCACCTACAAAATAAAATCAAGTCAATAAGAATATAATTTTGCATTAAAAAATAAAAAGATATATTTTTTATTAATTTAAAATAAAATAATTATTAAATTTATTTTGAATACGAAATATAGATTGTAGTTTTAGTTTCATTTTTACTTTTATAACCAAACATAAAAAAATAAAATTTTCTTATAAAAAAATATTTTGAAAAGTATTTTATAAAAAAATATTTTTTGATAAATGTTCTCTCCGTATCAAACGAAGTCAAAAGTACAATATTTTCGGACTTCCGAGGATTGCCGTGTTTTTTCCTGTAGCGATTTGAAGACCTGCCCAGAAGAATTATGACTGTAATTACATACGTAATTTCCGCACATCATCCTTCTGCAGATGGTACTCTTTAAACTTGACCATAAATATAATATAATATATTATGCATGCTATGCAATTTTTAATAATACATTGTTTTACCGTATATGTAATTATAGTCTCTATTATGATAGCATTAGATTTTTCTTAGATAAGAAAGTGATATAAATATTGAGAGAGAATGCGTATCTTACGTGTACATATGAAAAAAATATTGAGGGAGGTAGAGATTATTAAAAAAGTGCATGAATCTCACATCATATATTTGAAAAAATATCGTGGACCGTATAAAATTTACGCTCATTACCATGAGTACTTTTAAAATTTACGGTGAATAAACTTGCAGTAGGTTGGTTGTTTGGTACTCATAAATGACTCTCAAGAAAGAGCTCCCAGGAGAAAGGTGAAGAAGAAGTCGTATATGCTGTCCATTTGTCCAAAAAGTACCAAAGAAGTTGTGAATGTTGTCCCTTCATCCAAAAAGAGGTTGGGAATAGATGACTTGACTAAAAGATCCCTGAAATCAATATCGTCTTACGAATTGGAGTAAAAATATTGTCTAAATGTTTAACACGCAATGTGGAGATTGTTGAGAAAGTACGTGCATTTTAAATCGTGTACTTGTATGTGCGATATGACACCCTCAAATCTGAACATCCACATTTCGACTTGAGTTGTCAATTTATTGATACATCATTACTTACAAATACACAAGACTTTATTATAAAGTACATAAGGTCATAATAAGGTACAATCCATCATGCTAAAAATATTATACATTACACTCTACACAAATTATTATTCTGCAGCGAAAACATCTAATCAACTAGACCTCTAGTTCATTCATCCCAATAACGCCACTATAAGTTATCTGCACTTGAAATGAATATGAGACAAATGAGTAAGCTCAAATAACTCAGTAAGAAATATCATGACTAAAATAACTAAAACAAAGAAAATTATCCTTAGCCTTACAAGTCGGCAAATTGAGTGTGAATGAGAATATAAACAAATGAAATACTATTCAAATGAATTGCATGAAAAGGTACGCACAAAATAAAATAGTTATAAATGTCTAAATTTTCTATTATTTAAACATTCATCAGGATATCATTACTGGGGATGCCAGCATACGTGACTTTACCACAAAGGCAAACGCCACCCATATCATACGTCTTTGCCCCCCGGACAAAGACAATCATAATTTAGCAATTCTGCCACACAAGTCAATAATATAATCTTTGTACGCCCTTACCATTCAAGTTAAGGTACCCATAATCAAATCTGAATCCGAAAATCATACAAATAATTAAAATGTGACTTTTAACTTCTGTAACGAAAGTAGCTAAATATTAACAAGATAGAATCAATGAATTTAGGAATTATTGTTACTCAAAGAGTAGTAACAATGGATCAACAATCAAA
>JAUMHB010057825.1:0-15177 GCA_032359685.1 Pittosporum tobira
ACATAATTAAACTTAATATATTTTTAATTAAGCTTAACGCATTTTTAAACTTAATTAAAATGGAGTAATCTCATTTTAGGAAATAACCTGAACCCACTAAAGCTTCTGCTCATCTTCTTCATCCCGCCACCACCTCCTGCCGGCACCACCACCTTCACAGTAGTGGCGGCACAAACACGCATACACGCACTTAAAATTCTTGTGGGTTTTGTGGTTTTATGAACGAAATCATATTTTATATTCAAATATAGTATCCCCGACGGTTAAAAGATAGTATTTGAGGTCGCCATAGTTGTCTTCTTCATAGCCGGGGGTGGTAGCCATGAATGGCGGCTATAAAGTTTCAAAAAACATAATTTTTGAACTTGTTCTTGCACCAAAAATTAAATAAAAATTATTTAAATTTACTACACAATCTGTAAAATAATATGGAACTTCGAATCCACCAAAACAATAAAAGTTTGAAAGTAACCCATTTGTAAATTGGGGTAAATTTTTGTGTGGTTGTTTTGGACATCCCTCTAAAAATGGGGTCATACGATCTCATTTCTCCATCATTTTTGACATTTGAGGTATCAAATCAAATATAAGAATCCCATATATTGACTATAACTGAAGAAATTCAAAAACGAGCTAAGAATAAGGAGATATGAGCTTTGGAACTAGGCTAGTTGTGTGAAAATAAGCTAGGATAGCCCTCTGAAAATGGGGTCATACGACCTCATTTCTCAATCATTTTTGACATTTGAGGTATCAAATCAAAGATAAGAATCTCATATATTGACTCCAATTGACAAAATTGAAAAACGAAGCTAAGAATAAGGAGATATGAGCTTTGGAACTAGATTGGTTTTGTGAAAGCAAGCTGGGACATACCGACTGAAATTTAACTCAAATTACCTCAATTCTTAACCAAAAACGTTGATTTAAAAAAGCCAATATATTCCAAATAAACTCAGGAAGAAAATCCCTCTATCAATTGTATAACAATTTAACAAAATTAAAATTTTCATCAAGACCATAATGAGTTTTTAACCCCAACTGAAAATTGAATAATTAAGGTTCAAATCTTTACCAAAGTTGATGTTTATGGTTTGAATTAAACCTATGGATCTCCAGAATGTTATTCCAATCATCAATTTGAACCATAACACTCTAAAATCTGAGATTGAATCTTCATATCCAAGAACACAAGTCATAAACCCTTTTTGAGTTGCTACTTTTAAGCTATGAATTAGGGCATACCAAGACACGGATTTTTAAAGGCCCCGAATGCCCAGTCAATTCCTCTCCTACCAATGTACGATTACAACCTATCACAGATTTGGTTTCGGATTTCTCTTATGCTCAAAATATGATTGGAAAAGATAAGAGAGAAAGAGGAAAGAAAGAGACAACACAAGGAATGAGAGAAGAAAAGAAAAAGAAAAAGAAAAAAACTAGTGGTCCACGTGGACTGTGGACCCCACCCGTCAGTCATTTCAAATTTCAAATTTACATTTTTGCTATTTTACCTCATTTTGTGAACCGATTAAAATAATAATATTTTAAATAATTAGTAAATAATTTTTAAAAAAATAAAAAATAATATTATACTGTATCCCTACGTTTTGGCACATTGTGATTTCAATGGTGCTATCTATTTTTCCAAATGATAATCTAATTTTAAAATCGTTCCGAGACTTGGTCAAAACGAAAAATCAACTGCGTTTCGTATCACTATTTTTCCATACTGATTCCAGAACTTTGATCGTTCAACACATTTGAACACTTTTCGAAATCGTTACAATATTTTTCCAAAATAATCAAAATGCGCTTGGTCACAATATTTTTTCAAAATTTTTAAATAAATCGGTTTTCTAGAAACTCAGTAAAAAAATATTAAAAAAATACATACATTCATTTATTAACTAACAATTATCAAAAAAAACCTTTATTATTATTTTGGGTTCTCACAGTCATGACTAACTATCGACTAGTGGTATACCCAAAATTTGCATACATTCATAGCATAATAATATAAATATTAGTAGAAAACTTAAATTTAACTATTACAGACCATTCACGAAAATTTAAACCTGATAAATACAACGCACACATCTACACGCATAGGAAGTTAGATCAAAACCTCCAGAATACTACTTTTTGTTGACTGGCTAAGCACACGTACTATCTTCCACTCTAAACCGTTTGTCTAGGCCCCACCTAGTTGGAAATATTAAATATTTTGGAAGAGTGAGCGACTATCGCTCAGCAAGTACATAATTCATAAAATCGATAATTGAGTAATTTCAAAATGCAAAAATATGTGAAACATGCAAAATGCTTGACTTATTTTGCTCTCTTGCCTCATCATTTTACCCTGTCCTAACACTCAGTCCGGACTGAGTACATTATATTTTTCTTGGCGAATGTCCACACTGCAAACAGAAATCTACATGTGCTACAGGATTTTTCCCATGGGTTCCTAGGGGATTGCTGATCTTCCTGCCTCAATATTGCTCAATGTTATGCATTTACATGATATGCAACATGCCGACAAACATTTAAGTAAATCATGTACTTGCCTCATTTTACCTTGTTAGCTTACTGAGTTGTTTTTGAACTTTCTCCCACCTTTGTTTGCACTCCTATAATTATAAATGATGTTAAATCAGTGATTGTATGAATTTTAAGGTCCCATTATATTTCTATATTTCCCTTAGCTAATGTTCAGTTTCTATTTTACTGAACCAGTAGCCTTTGATTGGTTATAACTTCTTTTATATACATTATTTATCCATATACCTATTTTCCTTAAAAATTAAAGTTCCAAATCTTCGCATAGACCCTAAAATGACTCAATTCTGACTTGTTATAAGAAAGATATGACTTTTTAGATTTAGATAGTTTTCCAAAAAATATCAGTTTACAGTAAGTTACAGCATTCTGCTTGCAATATTTTATTAAAATACTAAATGACCTTAAACAACAATGAACATTTCCAAAAACACTTTACACATGTTCAAATAATCTCAGAAAAATTTTGAATTTTTGGAAAGCACAATATTTTTCATAGTTTCCCAAGCTTGACCTAAAATTGTAAATCCTCTATTTTGGACTTCTACACTCTCTATACTTAAATATATACAACTTATTTCTTACAATTATTGTGTCATCAAGGCTAACATTTCTAGAAACTATATTCCATTGGCTACATATGGATGCTAAAATCACTTAATTTAGACTTATAATGAGTGCAATATCATCCGTCAAAGTTGGACCAAAAATAGGGCACTTTGTTTTTACAGAAAATCTTTAGCAGTCCCTTTCCAACAATTTTTAAAAATAACAAATCAACTTCTAAAACTATGAAATTTGTTTTACATCATATACACATGTTTATTTACTTCCAAAAATAGTTTTGAGTTCATTTGACAAGCCAAATAATTTTCGTATAACTTAATGAACAGGAGTCCGTAGCCAAAATTTCCATCTTTTCTAACATACATGGTTTCCTTAGTTATTAACCAACTCATTAATCATCGAATCTTTATTCCACGGTCTTAATACTCTACTTTAAATCCATAATACATGCATATTGGGTTCATAAATCCTTCTAAACATGATAATTATCTAGCAAGTAAACCACAACAACTTCAAACTCCAACATAATATTTCATTCTCCTCCATGCAAAATAATTATCTATTAACTAAATTACACATGCTAAGCATCAATATACCACTATAACATTATCCCTAATGTGTAATCTAAGCATAAATATTTATTTCACTTATGAAGTTAGTAAGGTAAGTTAGAGTATTATACCTTTTAGCCTTGAAGTTGGCAAGCTAAGCACTTAACTCCTATGGACCTACCTCCCTTTAAGCTTCCTTGTGCTTGAACTCCAATGGAATTTCCCCCTTAATATGTGATTCTTTGTTATGATCTAGGGTTTTAGAGGGCTTAGGTGATCATTTTTATGTTTAGAGGTGCTTGACTTGCTTGCATTTAACTTTGGTAGGCTTCTTGGTTTCCTTTTTTTTTCTTTTTGCTCTCTTTTCTTTCTAACATGCAAGCATACAACATAAAGGACTACTCCCTCCAATCCATGGGGTACTAAAGAGGAAAGGGTGCTTGACTTTTTACTTGGTTGTTATGAATGAAAGGCCAAGATTTGTAACTTGAAAAGTGGATCAATGGCCATGATCAATCCTTCAACATTACATATATCATTTGACACATATATACACACATGTTACTTGACTATGGTTGGACCAATGAGCTCTTAACATTGCCAAGCTTCTCATGGAAGCTTGGCATATTGGCTTGATACCTCAATGTCCAGTTTAGTCATTTCACCTCTAACGTTTTGAATTTTATCCCCCCCACCATAATGTTTGACAAATTTTTCTTGGATCACCCTTCAAATTTCCAGCCATGTCCAAGGGTTTGAGAGATTTTAAATTGCCCCCTTGATTCATACTTAAGTTACGTTTTGATCCAAAACTAAATTCATGGTCGTTGTCCCATAACTAATAAAATTACTTTACCAAGTCCAACAATTCCACAATACACACACACACACACACACACACACACATATATATATATATATATATATATATATAATTACCATAACTAATAAATCACATTAATTACTTGATATCAAAATTAATAATGTGCTAGTAAATTCCAATAATGTACACAAGTTACATTTAAATTTCCTTGGGGTTTCACACCTAAGGTCCTTCTCAAGGCTTCAAGGAGGACCCTTGGGCTCGACGGAGGATAAAACCTAAAGGCATATATCAAAAAACACAGACAGTTGATACCCTATCCTATTCCACCAACAGCCACTCCAATGGCTAATACAAAAATAATATTCGCTATCAAACCTAAGAAGCTTAACAGATCATCAACTAGGCAACTACGAGGAATGTCTAAAGGCACAACAATGCCAGATGGATCATCGACTAGGCGAACCCATCCATTGTGCACTTTAACTTATCTAAATTAAAGGAGATGTATTGACATCAACTTTAAGAAGTTTGTTGTTATACAAGAATAACAAAAAGAGCTTGAAACAAAGATAAGATAAGTCAAGGAGCACAAGGCTACTAAAAGATGCTCTACATCCCTTTTAGCTCGAAGACAAGAAAAACCACTTAAGTCCCCGTTGCCTTAATAGGAAAGAGTGGATGAGCATGAGTACTATCGTATTTAGAATCTGTGGTCGATGACTGAAGCACTCTCCAACCCAAAAGAGGTGATAAAAATTCCATCTCATGAACGCCCAAGGACCGAGAAGTAGAAAGATGACATTCGTAATTAGATGGCCTAGATTGAGAGAAAAGTGGGCTTCGAGACCCCAAAAAATGTTTAAAAGGGTAATCCACATTCACTATTGAGATCGAGAGGGAAACCAATAGGAATCAAATTAAATTTTCTAAAAATTTATGGATTCTATATTGGCAATTATGACCCTTACTACCATATCACCAACTATGAGATGACCATGAGGCACTATGGTAACCCAAAGCCATACTCTGCACCCCTCTTTAGAACCACCTCATGGGTCGGCCAATAAATGATTATGGAATGTAAAGGCTCGATCAATTTAACTAGCTAAAGTTACTATCTAATGAAAGATTCAGCAGAAGATGGGTGGACCCCAATGAGACAAACTTGCTCGACGACATTCCAAATGAAAACCTAAATCAATATATGTTGGGTTTAGAAACTCAATGGCTAAAGTGGTGGATCTTGATGACTCTTAGGCTATAGAATTCTTCTGGTCGGGACTCTGCAAAATAAAGTCCTGGGATTTTAAGGCACCATAATCCATCATAAGCCAATGGATCTTGATGACATCCAATTTAAAGATGATTTTTGGGTTAACGTAATGACACCCTTGAGGAGAACAAAGAGGGTTCCTCGAAAGGCCTCAAGCCTGAAACACAATCATGGAATAAATACCGATTAAAGAAGCCTACCTAAAAGGATAGGAAAACATCCTAGAAGAGAGAAATCCCCATATGGAAAGATGAGAAACCAAGGTGAAAAGATAGCAAGTTGGACCGAAAAAGGACAAGTTGAATGCCTCGCAAGTCTTGAGAAAGCAAGTGTTTTAGAATATAAAAAGGACATAAGCTAATATTTCCTGAATCATGAGGATAGGGGGCACAACAAGAACAAGTGCTATCAATTGAGGACTTAATAAAAAATAAAATTTAGAAAAAAAAATTATTCCAATACTTGGACCACAATGGAGACATCGCAAGCCTTGAAAATGATTCAGGCTTAGTTGACTAGGTAATTATCACACAATATTTTGTTGAACAAAATTTAAGGGACTATCAGATAAAGGACAAAGGCATATGATTGTATAGTCTACAACATCAATTTTCAGCTCATAAAGAATACCAAATTTCCTTTAATGGATATCCCCTTCCATATAAGATGATTACCAAGAAGTTAAACAGTTGCACAGGGATGGCTTGGTCATAGTAACAAACAATGATAGGTACTCAATAAAAAGAATACTCGTTGAAGATGGCATCTCTGCGACTATCATGTAATACCATGTATATTAGCAAATGGACCTGCATGGTAAAACCATTAACCCATTCAAATAACCCTGGCCCTATGAGTTCAAGAAGAAAGCCATCCCCATCACGGAACCATTGTGCTTCCCGCAACCTTTAGGTCAGCACTTTGTTGTAACACTCTAATGATAAAATGTTATGTGGTTAAAATACAATCATTGATATAGGTTATACTCGGGAGAACAACCTTAATGGTCCTAAGAGCGATTACCTCAATACCTCACTGAAGTTTCCTACCAATAATGGCATTAGGGAGTTGTGTGGTAAGTATTCGGTATCCAAAACCTGTTACTTTAAGCTATCAAGAGTCATGAGGGAAAAAAAGATTGACAATATGTATACACAATTTTTAGAAGGACCTTCGAGCCCCTGACTAATCCCTTGGACAATACCGAAGAGGTATGCATGCCTCGACCACCTCAGTCTCATAGAATTGGAAGTGCACTTACAACTTTCTTTTCAAAGACCTGAAAAAGCTCAAAAAAAAGTTGGGATCTTGAGGCTAGAGTGAAAGCTAAAGAGGTTGGTCTCCTTCCTCCAAGAATAAGCTGATGTGTTTGCTTCAATTGTAGATGACATGCCGATTATTGATGTTGACGTAATTGTTTACTGACTAAGGACCTCGAATACAATCCCGTTCAACAAAAGAATATATTATTTGTAGCAGAACATCAAGACAATTGATAAAGATGTGGACAAGTTACTAAATAAAAGATTCATCAACAAAGTTCAGTGCACAATTGGCTAGAAAATATCATCATGACTAAGAAGGTCAATAACAAGTAGAGAATATGTGTTTACTACTCATACTTGAACAAGGCTTATCCTAAAAGTTACTACTCATATGATTAACACAACAGGGTATACAATGATGAGCTTTAAGGATGCCTATTTGGGATATAACGAGATAATTATTGATAAAAAAAAAAAGACATTCTAAAGACTACCTTCATCACCCATTGAACCACCATGCCATTTATGCATATAAGTTTATGCCCTTCTATTTGAAGAATATTAGGCAGCATATCAAAGGTTAGTGAACAAGGTCTTTGAAGATCATATCAGAACATAGAGGTCTATGTGGATGATATGATCATTAAGAGAAAAAAGGAAAAGGACCATATCAATAACCTTCATGAATGCTTTGAAAACTTGACAAAGAACAAGATGAAATTGAACTCAAGTAAGTGTACCTTTGGTGGTTGGGATGAAAAATTCCTCAACTGTATGGTTAATGAAGGAGGAACAGAGTCAATCCAGAAAATATAAAGGCTATTCAGGACATGGTGCCCTTGAAGAACATCAAAGAGGTACAAAGACCTACTAAAATGATGGTGGCTCTTTAGCACTTCATTACATGATCAGTTGAATGATTCCTTACCTTATTTAACAACATTGAAAGGGGAAAGAATTTTGAGTGGACTCCAACATGCCAAAAAATTTCAAATATGTGAGGAGATACTTCTTCATTCTCGTCCCCGCTACTCACTAGGGCCTAGCCCAATGAGGACTTATACCTCTACCTTGCAACATCTCTATTGGTACTCAGGATAGTGTTGATAAAAAAAAGTAAAATTAATCTTAAAGACCTATCTATTATGTCAATCAATTACTTAAGTTTTTTCGGATTATATACCCCAATGTGGAGAAAATTGCACTCGATTTGCTTATGTATTCAACGACACTACACTAGTATTTCTAATGATGGACTATCGTAGTTATCACATAATAACCATTGCTGCAAAATACTTCATAAGCTAGACTTTTCTAAAAGGCTTGTAGGATGGGTTGTGGAACTGTAGCAGTTCAACATCAAATATGAGCCGAAGGACAAGTGCTCATATATTTTGACTTTAAGTTCTCCTTCCTCGATGATATTCCCACCAAAAAAGCCCCTGTGCCCAAAGACAAAACATGAATTATTGGAAACTGTTCATTAATGGTTCATCTACATAGTCGAATAGTGGGGAAAGAATGATCTTGTTAAGCTTCGGAGGATTCGAGGTTTGACAAGTCCTGAAATTTGATTTTCAACCAACTAACAATGATGCATAATGCAAGGCATTGTTGGCTGGACTCCGAGTCACCCTTAAGCTTCAGGTTCAATGTATGAAGGCTTACAATGACTTACAACTTGTGGTTAAATAATTTTAGTAATAATACAAGGTCTTGGATCCCATGATGGGAAAATACCTAGCCATGGTACACGAGTTACATAGTGTATAAAGTTAATGTATAAATATGTTGTATGATATATTTAATCTATGATAGAAATGACTAATTACAATAATATTCTAATTTATCATAATTAAGAAGATTACAATACTAGTAAAAATTAGAGTAGGTATTATTAGTTGCATATGAGTCCGATTTATGGTGACAAAAATAATTATAGTAGTAAGAATATATTACTCATTTTAAATAGTTCAATTTTATATTGCCAGTTGTATTTTGAATTATGTCATTTGGACCATCAAAAGATTAGTTATCGAAGTTCTCTTAAAGTGGTGTTGAATTTGTCAAATAATATACAAAGAGAATACCAGTATAACCAACCATATGATGCAATTATTAAGTCCAGAAAAAAAAAATTATTTACTCTATTTTCATCATTGGACTAACCAATTTTGAAATTATAAATCTCTTCATGGTTTTATATTTTTAAACTATGACCATAATAAATTATGTACTTCCAAGTTTTATAAGTTGTAAAAATTTAACATAAACTTTTATGTGTTAACTTTTCAAATAGTTTCCTTAACCATATACATTAATAGAGGAGATATTTCCTAGGACAAAGGAAATATTTCATAGTATGTGTGAATGAGTTGTTTCTTCCATCCTTTTACAATTTCTAATATGTTATCTCTTACAATTTTGTAATATGTTGTCAAGTCACCAAGTACTCCAATAATTTAAACTAATAGAGAAATCGTCTAACTATGTATTTATACTCATAACACTCTCTCTCACTTGTAACTCGCAAGTAGATACAAATCAAAGAGGGTGACAAACTCCACAATTAAAATGGGTCATATCATAATGCATATGCACTAGATAATAAGAGCAATGTGAGGCTTGACATCGATTCGAACTCAAGACCTTGAACACCAAGAGCTCTGATACCATGTTAAGTCATCAACTACTCTAATAGTTTAAACTAATAGAGAGAAGGTCAAGCATAACAGTTATTATATGCTAGAATTATGTGAAAAGTCATATTCGACTATATTATATATATACATATATATATATATATAATGAACCGATTTTGTTATGAATCATATTACCTAATATATCGATTTTCCACCTGATCCAAAAGTTTTACTAGATAACATTAACATATAGGTAAAAGTTTAATACAAGCACCAACCATATGATACAATATTAAGTTCAAAAATAAAAGTTAAATAGTTTATTTAACAAAATATATGTAAAACTATATATATATATTAACTTTGTGATAATTCTACTATAAAACTCCTAATTCGTGTGGGAAAATGATCTTATAATCCACAATCCTTCTACTACTTGAATAAGGGTATAGAAAAATTCATTTTACTACTTAGATTTGGAGAAAAAAGTTAGCGTAGGATTTTGTATCCTATTTAAAATCAATGATTTTAATGTATATAAATATGCATGATTAATTGTTTTAGCAAAACTCATCGCATACAAAGCACACAAAACTCATCTGATTTTAGCAAAACTCATCACATACAAAGATAATTATTCTAAGAGAATGGGAAAGACAATGCAATATTTGGCAAGGCATATTAAGAGACGCTTTTTCAATTGTAAGTATTGTTTTCCACAATTTTATTATTTTTCAGTTATTTAATACCCTACATATGTATTTCTTAGTGCAATTAATATATTATTATAATTGTTTTCTTAAATAATTGTTGTTAGTATATTGTATCAAACTTGAAGTTATACGGTCAACACAATTGTTTCACCACTCTAGGATCTATGTATTCTAGGCAAGGTAGTCTAACGACTTCGGAGTTTGAAGAGTTTACTAACTTAGGGTTCGAGTCTCGCAGATCCTTGTTGATGCATGAGTGGTAGCACTTGTACTGCCACACAAGTCCTAGGTGTGATGCTCCGGCCTCCGTACAACTTCTAAACTCCCAGACCAATCGTCAAACTACTCTTTAAACTTTCAAACATACATTGACAACTATTTCTTAATGATAATGTAGTGAAAATAAATTATTATTACAAATACCAAATTTGTTTATAATATTAATTGTCCAATTTTATCCCTTTCAACTCTTCTACCTCATGATAGACAAATTTTCAGCATCCACCTCGCACAACACTCTCGAGCCAACTACTCAGTTTGTCTTATTTAACTGTAAGAAAAACATTCAACCATAGCAAGAATGACCGAAATAGCTCAGCAAGTACAAAATTCTCAAAACTAATAATTCTCATGATAAACATTTTATAAAATTTCAAATGATTTGAGAATTTAAAAACATTCAGTTTGGACTCAGGATCACATAGTGAAATTCACATGCAAATCATTGCTAACATGACTTAGAGCTTAAATAATCATGCAAGCATTCAAATTAACTCAGAAAGTATGGTCAATTTATAGCTAACCTCTCTACCTGGTTTCTCATAAGGGAAAAGGAAACAATCAAACTCATCAGATTTGTCCGGTCTTGTACAGACATGGACTTAGGACCGCAGGCTCCTCTTGGCGTGAATGTGCACATACTATTAAGACATTTCCCATATACATACATCTTATCTTACCACGAATCATTTGTCTTGGATTTTTCGGACTCGTTCCGGTTTAAATTTAGCTCAGCATACTAGATCACATTATATTCAATGAGGCTCAAAAAACACACCTTTCAAATTTTTTCAATCCATTTTCACAAGTTAGTCAATACCTTGAATTTAAAACTCTTCATTCTTTAATTCTAATAATTTTTCGGTCTTGAAATCCTGTTATTAAAATCTTATTAATTGCTCATATTTAAACATCAAATTCCTTTATTCTTTATTACTCATATCTTCATACTATATCCTTAACGTTCCTTCATTACCTCCCATAAAGTTCGTACTTTGTTCACCTTTAAATGTCCTTACCACGTAACCAATATCCATTCTAATATTTTCTTTCTAAATTCATCTCACCATCAGAGTTTAATTAATAATGATTGAATGTAAAATATACGACTTAGCTCCTTTATCTTTCTACCTCATCATTAACATTAGTGAATGCTTTACGTTTGTCTTTAAATGTAAAATACAATTCTTCACCTTCTTCTTTTCTTTAAACTTTCCTCCAACTTTTGGTCTTTTACCTAAGAGTTTTGTCTAATTCCAATTTATAATATACTGTCGTTTTCCAAACGACATTCATCTTTCATTCATTCCTATCTTAGGATTATTTAATCCTTCAAAATTTTACTAAAGTTCAAATATATTCATACTTCCAATGCAACCTCTTTGGTACTTTAAGTTCTCGTTTTCCAACATTCATTCAACTGTCCGTCCTTAATTTAAGTTATTTCTATCGTCAGTCAATTCTTAGTATATTCCTTCACATCGTCTCTATTTCAAATTTTGCTTCAAAATATACCTTAAACCTGACTAAATAATTTTTAACTAATTTTCAAACATTACCTTCCTATTTTCTTAG
The DNA here is from genome assembly GCA_032359685.1 of Pittosporum tobira. NCBI lineage: Eukaryota > Viridiplantae > Streptophyta > Magnoliopsida > Apiales > Pittosporaceae > Pittosporum > Pittosporum tobira. The sequence goes on from JAUMHB010057825.1 coordinate 12,251, forward strand.
GACTCTTCGTTTAGCCCTCATCTTCTGGGATTTTGTGTTAGTCCATAGCTCTAATACCATCTATCACGCCTTGGGTTTCGTACAACTTCCAAACTCCCAAACCAGTCGTTAAATTACTTTCCAAACTTTCAAACATACATTGATTTCGACTATTTCTTAATGATAATGCAATTTATTTGTCCTACTTTATCCCCTTCAACTTTTTTACCTCGACTAGACAAATCCCCAGTGTCTGCCTCGTACAACTCTCTCAAGCCAACTACTTGGTTTGTCTTTTTTAACTGCAAGAAAAACATTCAACCATAGCAAGAATAAGCGAAATAGCTCAGCAAGTACAAAATCTTCAAGGCTAATAATTCTCATGATAAACATTTTATAAAAATTCAGATGTTTTGAGAATTTAAAAAATTCATTTTGAACTCACGATCACACAGTGAAGTCCATATGCAAATCATCACTAGCATGAGTTAGAGCTTAAATAAATCATGCAAACATTCAAATTAACTCAGAAAGTATGCTCAACTTATAGGTAACCTCTCTACCTGGTTTCTCATACAGGTAGAGGAAACAGTCAAACTTATTAGGTATGCCCAGTCTTATACAGACGGGGACTTAAGGCTACAGACTCCTCTTGGCACGAATGTTCACATAGTTATTGGGACGTCTCCCAGATACAAACATCTTATCTTACCATGAATCATTTATAGTGGATTTTCCAGACTCGCTCCGGTTAAAATTTAGCTCAGCATACTAGATCTCATTATATTCATCGAGGCTCAAAAAATATTTACTTTGCACATACTTGCACACCAAGCACGGTAGAAGTGCTCAGCGTTCAAGCATACGCTAACACACATCATGCACAAGGAATTAAATCTTATGCATATATGACAATTCAACATGCACGTGCAATGAAACAATTAAACTTGCACGTAAAAGATTGGCAAAAATTGTATTTTCCTGCTATAGTAAAACTTATGTCCGACGATGCTTACCACCTAACCTTCGTTTCCGTTTTCATCTACATTTACTTCGTTTCCTCCATTTTCACTATAAACCTATGTAAACCTTAAAACATGTTCCTATATACATAAACATCTCATATTAGTACATCATTCAAGATTTGGACTTTCTAACCTCATTGACTATTTCTAGCTTACTGCACTAGTGGCACTCACATACAAACTAATTTCTGATATAGGATTCTTTTAGATACAAACTTAAATTTTCTACATTTTACACTTTCAGAGATTCGCATAGGGTCTAGAACAACTCAATTTCAAGTTCATATGAAAAAGATATTGTTTTCCAAAGTTCGAAAAATTTCTAGAAAATCTGTTATGTTTTGACTTTACAGCATCCACTTTGGGAATTTTTCAAAAATACTAAATAATCTCAAACTGAGTAATTCATTTTTGAAAAACACATAAGACTTTCCCAAGTGTAACCATAAAATGTTTCATCAATTCATGCTAAACACCTAATTTTACATAAGTTTCCAAACTTGACTCAATATCAAGATTTTTCAGATTTTTCAGAATGTTTCAGCATGCTTTTTCTAGAATTTTAGAAAAATCGTAAACGACCTTATCTTCTCAAATAACCTTATTAATATATGTTCCTTATCAAGTTTACTAAGCTCAAAAAATGTTTCGTGCACAACTCAAGCATTTATTATTTTATATATATTTTTGAACATAAACTTCTGAGTCCAATTTATCTGTTCTATTAGAAAACTTACAGCAACTACTTACAATAATTTATTAAAATACCAAATGGACTCCAAACATTTTGAAATTTTTTTGTCATCATATGAACTTATTGAATTACTTAAAATAATAGTTTCATGTCCATTTTATAAGCCAATTAATGTTTTCGTACAATTTATGAACAGTAACCTGTAACATACATGTACTTCCTTTGCAACAAACCAACTAATCAAGCATGAACTTAACTTGTTCCTCAACTAGGCTACTCATACATACTCTTAAACATCATTATAAACACCAACTTAGCCATGGAATTAAGAATTTAGAGTAGACGTTTTACCTTTCTTAAGTCACTACACAAAATTTGTTGCATCCCCTTCACTTTTCTTGTTTCCTAGCTTTCAAATCTCTTCAAATCGGTCCCCAATCCACCCTCATAAGCCTCAACATTGATGATTTCTTACTTGCATAGAGTTGAGAGTAGATGAAAATTGTTTGAAATTACAAAGTCTTCTTCTTTTCTTCTTGGAAGCTCTCTTCTCTCTCTATATTTCCTTTTTTTTCCTCTCTTTGCTTTGCTGAAAATATGAAGAATACTCCCCTCTATGGCTGCCAAATTACTTAAAAAGAAGGAAGAAAAAATCTTGCTTTGAGAAATGTCTATTTTGCCCTCAAAGATTTTTTGAAGAAACTACCAAAATTTGACACCTCATGGGCATTATAGTCATTTCACATTTTTATTTGTAAATTACTATTTCCTCACTCAAGTTTTGTATGAAATAATTATTAGGCCCTTTTTCTTTAAAAATTTGACCATTTCTCCCTTTTTCACTTAACCTTTCATTGTTAATCCCTCTTAAGTTTCTTATAATTTGCCACAGCCCACATTCAAATTACTTTTGGTCTATTTCTTACTTTGAACTTAACTAGATATTTTTAACTTGGGCCGGCTATAAAAATATACTCTCACATTGCCTTAAAATTTTAATAACTTCGGGTCTCCCCTGGTGCCTCAAAATCTAGTCATCCCCAAAAATAGGCTTGATCCACTTATTTAATTCCTCTTTAATCCATACTTAATTTAATTTAGCTCAACTTAATTTTCTTTTGATCATATTTTTCATCCAAGTCCAAAACCAAGTGATCGGTGAAAAGTGCAAGTGTACACTAATCAGATTGTAGTAAAAATATCGTTCCCACGAGGATTGAATTCAATTA
>JAUMHB010057836.1:0-15177 GCA_032359685.1 Pittosporum tobira
GTCCCCCCCCCCCCCCCCCCCCCAACTGCAAGTTTGGATGATTTCTCCACCCTGGATTGTAAGTGTTAGAGTAGGGATTATTCTATGGCCTGCCAAAATTAGAAACCTAATTAGCATTGTCAGTAGCAAAATTGTTACCAATTTGACAATCATTACTCCTATGATCACCACCACAAAAATCACAAGAAACCCCTTGGATCTTTGAAACATTGTTCGTCTGGGAGTTTAACATCTTTGTAAGTGCATCCATTTTCGCATTAAGCACTACCATTGTTTACACTTCATGTACTCCACTTGGTCTCCTAGCTTGGAACCTATCAGATGGCCATTGATAGCTATTGGCAACCATCTCTTCAATCAATGCAAAAGCCTCCTCATGTGATTTGTGATTGATGCTCCTGTTAGCTGCAACATCTACCGTGCTTCGCAAGGTTAGATGTATTCCATTATAGAACATTTATACTTGCATCCAAATTGCCAAACCATGATGTAGACATTTTCTCATTAACTCTTTAAATATGTCTCACGCTTCATACAAGGACTCTTCGTCCAGTTCTATGAATGTGGTAATGTCGTTCTGCATCTTGGTTGACTTGAAAGGAGGGAAATAACATTTTAAATTTTTTTTGTGTCATTACCTCCCAAGTGGTGATAGAACCGGTAAGCAACGAAGTTAACCACGATTTAGCTTTATCATGTAATGAGAATGGAACCTAAGCCTTATCGCATCATAGGAGACTCCATTGAACTTGATTGTGTTGCAGATTTCGAGGAAATTCTACAAGTGGAGATTGGATCTTCATTTGGCAGCCCATTGAACTATCCTGCGTTCTATAGCATCTGTATCAATGATGGATTGAGTTTGAAATTATTGGCCTAGATTGCTGGTCTTGTAATGCTAGATGAAAATCCTAGACTGTTGGCATTGCAAATTCGTCCATCGTCTTTTTCGGCAATAACACGTTCTTTTCCTCTTATCCCAGCATTGTGTATTCTTGTTGTATTTCTGGTGTCCTCACAAAGTCAAATGATGAGTCAAAATTCCTTTCAGCCAAACTCCTTTCTCCCAATTTCCTATGAAGGGTTCTTTCGGGTTTTAGGTCAAAATCCTCTAAACCTCTTCTTTGACTCCTCCTTAGCATGCACCAAATCTAAAAATGGGCAACCAAGTCTACACAAGTAAAAAAATAAATAAATAAAATAAAAAGTTAGACTACGAAAAGAATATCTAATAATGATAATAATTGAAATAAATTCAGTCCCCGACAAATGAGCCAAGAACTTGGTCGTAGCTGTATAAGTGTACACAAATCAAATTAGAGTATAAAGATATCGATCCCACAAGAACTAAATTTATCAACTATGTACCAATGAAGAAATTTTTTTTTATCTTATCTAACAAATTAATAAAGGGTTAATTTTTATACTAAATGTAATTAATTAACTAATCACTAAGTAGAATTAACCAAATTAGGGTTTTACCAATAAGAGAATGAAGTAATAATATTTCAATTTCACCTACCCATTCATAATCAAAGTTAATCAACTTATCATGTTAGTTATTGAATTTATCTATTGTGACAATAGAATTTCCCAAGTTTAGATTGATACTCTATCTCTAGTTATAGGATTCATAATCTAATTATTAGTTCTACAGTCTCCATATGAAATTTAAATAAATTGGAAAGTGTTAAGTTCTTTGGAAATTCCTAGATTCATTAACATAAAGTGCAATTAATAGTGAAACTGCATAAATCACCTTGAACTATCTCTAGTAAAGTTTAATTTATGGCTATGTATCAAGTTGCACTCATTAGTTATCACTTATTGGTCCTTAAACTATGTGACAATTAATCATCTAAATAGTGATCAGTTATCTAGAAGCAATAAAACTATAATACATAACTCGCAACATATAAACTCATATAAAATCATAATAAAAACGATAATTTTAATTACTCATGTGTAGGATCCATCTAATCTCAGTACAAAAGTATTTAGAACATAATTAAATTAAAGAAAATAATGGAAAAGATAGAAAAACTCATAAGAAGTCGGCAAGAAAACTTCGTTGTTAGCCTTCTGGTCTCCGCCCCCTTGAGCTATTGATCTTCTCTTGATCGTCTTGTATATGAAATCTCTAAAAGTTTGAGCCAAGAGTGGATTTATATAGCTTATAATCAAGAGGCTTCTCATAATTTGACTCGAATTAGGTTTTCTGTCTTGGTCAGTGTCAAAAACCTTCTAGAAAAGCCCAAAATCGCATAAGTCAAAGCTATCCGAAAAATTAAACAAAATTCGCGAAAAACTGCACGACCCAGCTTACACCCTGACTTATGCATGTAAGGCCCCTTACGGTCACCATTACGGTCGTAAGTCAGGCCGTAAGGCTCTCTGCATTTTCACTTAGTCCCCTGCTTCGAGTTCTGACAATCCTTGCCTGATCGAGATTAGTCCTTGACGCGAAATTTGTCCAAATAAGCTCCAGTTCTATTCACTGTAAAACAAGCCCAATACAAGGAAAACCAATCCAATCCTCTAAATGTATCATTGTTATCCCAAATCAAGGATATTAAAGTCAAATTCATGCAATTTACACGATAAATTAACGGAAAAATGATCGCAATTATGCACTTGTAAGTGTTAAATGTATATTTATAGTTACTCTTCATTTTTCATCAAAACGTTGTATATTTGTCATACTTCATATAGTAGATATAGTCATTTAATTTAAGAAATTAAACTACAAATAAAGCAACTAGACTTAAAACCTTATTTTAATACCTAGTCAAATAGGATAGATAATGACTAACTTAGTTATTAACCACACAAAGTAGCATATGGTATGTTGTCAGCGTTCTAGATTCTCATTTAAGTCGAGTGAGTAGATAAGAAATTAATATGAGATATGTAAGAACCCAATATTTTCAGTATGTTATGAAATTTATTTATTTTAAACTATATAGTACTGTTGGAGGTAAAATAAACTATAGGATGCTAATGCAAGTATTTTTTTTCGACAAAAAAATTTCAACGTTAACACCAGGTGTGACAACCCCAAATTTCTACTACCGAATCCATGTGGAAACTGGGTTGTCAGATATCATTCTCAGCATACTGAGTTGTCAATATTTGACAGCTTGCCATGTTATATCTTACAATAGGATCTCACATACGAATAAATATATACAACATAAGCATAAAGATTTAATTAAATAAATAAGATCTTATATAACAGGATTCGGTACGAACAAAAGTAATACAAATATTCAATTACAACATCAAGTTAGATAAATCCGAGACATCCTAATAATATTCTACCTTGTTATGAGAACCCGAATTTCTTAGTGAACGATTTATAATATAAACTTTCTTTTTATATATTTGATGAAATTATTTTTTGCATCATTATATTACAAAAAATTTAATTAAAATAAAAATATTATGCTCAAGGGCATTTTGGTTATTTTGACAAAAGTTATGCTTAAGGGAATTTTGGTTATTTTGACAAAAGTTATGCTCAAGGGCATTTTGGTTATTTTGACTAGAAAGTCAAAAATTGTTCAAAATCATAAAATGACCAAAGATTGAAAAAATAGTGAATCGAAATGCCGTCGGATTTTTGATTTGACCTAGTCTCGAGTTGACTTTTAATCGGAGCGTCGTTTGGAAAAATGGATAGCGCCGTTGGAATCACAACGTGCCAAAACATAGGAATAGAGTATAATATTATATTTTATGATTTTTAAATTTTTAATTAATTAATTATTTAATTAATAAATTAATTAGTTCGCGAATCGATGCAAAACAACAATTTGAATTCTGAATTTTCTAGCCAAGTTGACCAGGTGGGGCCCACTGACATGCAGGGCCCCAGACTTTTGTCTTTTTCCCATTATCCCATTCTCTTTTCCTTTTTTTTCTTTTTCCCTTTTTGTTTTTCCCTCTTTTCGTTTTTTCCCCAAACTTCTCTGCAGGTTCTGAACTTGCCCAAACTGATCATCAGTCCCTTTCTTGCATCAAGGAATATTGTTAGACATTACAATTGGTCTTTATAATGTAAACAAGCTAACCCTAATCCCCCACACGAGCCAAATAACACTGTAGGAAAATTTTATTCTTGACCAAGGTATGCAAAATTCAAAGGCTCGATTCTGTTGTTGATTAAATTAATTTGATGATTAGAAAAGCATCTAGGAGGTTTTTAGAATCAATTTGAGCCTTCAATCTATCAAAATGATCCAGAATCAAACCAAATAAGGCCGATTTACAGTCGGCTTACTTTCCGACATGTTCTTGATCAAAGATCGGATTTTTGTGCTCAAATCAGATCTGTTTGAGTCGATTGAAGGGTCCAATGGATTCCTGTAGTTGCAAGGATCATTTTGGTGCCTTTCAATTGAGTTTTCATACTATTTTAAAGCATGTTTGAATTTTTCGGCAAGCTTGTAGCCGCCGCTGATGGCTTCTTGGCCGGAACCGAGGACGATGAACATGGACTTCCTGTTCTTGATGTTTTAGGTCACGGGCTAATGAAATTCGATGTTCCATCAATCCATTTACCACAAAACAGAGCTTACCCTTTGATCCAATGTGTGTATATGTGTGTGTGTGTATGTGTGTGTGGCCATGGCAGCCTACTGCCGACCACTACCAGGCCAGCCGACCGGCCAGCCTGTCGGTCAGGCAGTCAGAGACGAGGAAGATGGGTTGACTAACCAACCAGTCAATGGTTGACTTGGCTAACTATTATTTGACCCGATCGCCCATTCACTGCCAGCTACTGCCATATAGGCCGACCAGTTAGTTAGCCAGTCAAGCGTCCGAAAACGAGGGGGCTAACCAATCAACCAGTTAATGGTTGACTTGGTCAACTTCCATTTGAATTGACCATCTAGTCATTGCAGACCACTGCCATGGCGGCCGACCAGGACGACCAGCCAGTCAGTTATTCAGATGGTCAGATCCGAGGAGAAGGGGTTGACCTGACCAACCAGTCAATGGTCGACTTAGTTGACTGCTATTTTACCCGACTGGTCAGTTATTGTTGACCACTGCCATGCAGGCCGACCGACCAGTTCACCAGTCTAACGGCCAATTTACTAGTTCGATCGACCAGTCAACTAGTCGATGGTTGACTCTGTCAACCGTTATTTGACTTGAATTATTTTGATTCTGTTATTATTTCAGGAGGGTTAAATTACTAAAATATCCCTGAAGGCATATTTACCAAAATACCTCTCTGCAGTAAATTACCAAATTACCCTTAGAGTGTATTTAACAAATGCCACTGTTGCCCTATTTACAAAAATACCACTACAGCGTGTTAACTGCAGCGTATTTATTAAAATATCACTGTTGAACTATTTATAAAAATGCAATTGCAGTGTTAATTACAAAAATGGGATTGCAATGTTAATTACAAAAATACCACTATAATGCAAATTACAAAACTGCCACTTACCCTTATTTACAACAATGCCATTGAGTTGGAAAAATTAGTAAAGAACATGTTAAATTTATTTTTAACTTGAAAATTTAATTTTCTTAAATTAGAAAAATATTGTATTCAACTAAATTCTATTTTATTTAGGTAATAAATTAGAATATTTAAGGAATATTATTTTAATTCCTTTTCATGATTTGAATATCATTATGATGTGATTACACATCAAATTTATAGTTTTAAACATCGTATATTTTTATATACAAATGTTATATTCATTTTATATCCGAACAAGGATCCAATGAGGTATTTTAGGATAAATACGAGAAATAAATTAGACGGAATGAGTCAAATGAAAAATTTCAGATAATGACAATTTTGCCCTTTAAAATTTTACATGCGTTTATGTAATTTTTAAATTAGGAAAAACTCAATGATGCTTAGGATTATTTTGAGAGTGAGTGACCTATTTTTTAAACGACGATACTAACGATAGGCCGTTATCATTATAGGAATATATTTGAGAGAGCAAGGAAAACCTGCGATCGCAAAACGGGTCACGTGGAAAACTTAGGAAGCTTTGCCAAGGCAAGTTGTTACTCTCGACCTCTATGTATAAGTTATTGTCCACTTATGCATGCAAGTTTATTATTCCTCACTTATGTATAAGATATTGTTCACTTATACATGCAAGTTATTCAGCTTTTCATACGTATGATTTTAAATTCCATTATACGTATTTGCCATGATTGTATAAGCTTAACTACTTGTATATTAAATTATTGTTCAAGTTTAATTCTTGAAATTGTTTAAAGTTGTTATGTATATCTACCATGTATAACATGTAATGTCATTAAAGGGTTATCTTTATCACATTGTTCATGATAAATTGAGATCGAATATTAAACATAGCTAAAGACTGGTGTACCGGGACCCTACATAGTTAACTCCTGTAGTTGTGACGTATATGAGCACGAGCTGTTAAACTTTACTGTGTGTCAAGGATGACGAATTGACAAAGTGTCAGGCAGAAATACCACCCAATTGGTGTTCAATTATTCATATTGTTAAATGTTAAATGACGTGATATTACATATATTCGTATATCATGCATGCTTTGATGGAATTCATATTAAACTCGTGAATTCAAATGTTAAAGTTTTAAAGATATTATATCTTTTTGACTGGAAGGATCATTTTATTCAAAATAGAATAATTTTTTGCTGAGTATAATTCGTTCATTCTTGCCATGTTTTATAAATCTTCCAGAATCATCAAGCGAAGAGAGTCTTCGAAGGGGAAAAGTAAGGTAGAATACTGCTAGGAAGGTTCCTAGATTTTTCTAACTTTGGATGTTGTAATTGAATATTGTACGACTTCTGTTCTTACGTGAACCCTGTTATTGTAAGACTTTAATTATTCAATTAAGCTTTATGCTTCCGCTATATGTATATTCATTCGTATGCGAGATCCTTGTAAGATATAACAAGGTGGGTTGTCAAATATTGACAACTCAGTACGTCGAGATGATATCTGATGATCTGGTTTCCAAGATGATTTGGTAGTGGAAATTTGGGGGTGTTACAATTGGTATCAGAGCTATAAGTTAGAACAAATCCTTAGATCCAAGTGTTAGGAAAAACCCTAATTAACTTGAGAGCATAATTGCGTATAAGATTCGAGTATATGAATCGTAAAGACCTTATAAACAATTCCCATATGTTTAAAAACTATAGCAATAAATTAATACTTATGTTAAAATTTGTAGATGTGTTATACCCCAGAAAGAGTAGCAATCAGCCCATTTCTCGAGTATGATATTCCCAAGGAAGAATTTGACTCAGAAACTGAGTCAGGAGAGGAAGAGCCTGTAATAAGAAACCCCTTAAGAACCACCGAAGATGGGCGACAATATTGGGCGCACCCCTAATATTTCGGTAGCGAAGTAGTGCCAGAAGATATGAGGTTCTACGTAAACAGTGATGACGATGATGATGAGGACATGAGGTCCTTCCTAGATGGTTACAACCCGTGTGATGGGGACGAACAGGTCAAACCATATATGTACTTAGAATTAAAAACACTTTCCATAAAAATTGTAACTAACCCCACTTTAAAGCTTCTTGTAGATGTCAAACCACGAAGAGTATGAGAACGAGGAGGAGGAGTTGATGGTCAAGGAAGAGACCAACCCGACCGGGGAAGAGTTAGCCACACCTATATCACCGCTTGCCCAGTTACCCCTATTCCTAATGCCCAACTCAAACATGATGAGTGAGGATTGTCTATGGGAGAGACTTCAGGAAACTGAAGAACTACCCAAGAAAAGAGATGAAGTAATCTTACACTTGCATGCTAAGAGCGACTACGCCACATGGAGTACACAACATTGGGAACATGCTGTGAAGAGGATTGTCGCGGGTTATAGGCAGTCTTTTGACAGGTCGTGTAGGTGTGTCAATCACCTCCAAATTGCAGAGAGCCATGAGCAGACCCCTGCTTTTATTGAGCACATAGCCAGCCACCTCGAGAAGCAGTATGATTCTGCCCTGGCAACTAAGAAAAAGACCTATTGATGAGCTAGGGACCACTGATGTGGGAGATAGGCCCGTAGTGTTAGGTAGTTAGGTTTAAAATACAAATTTTACCCGGATCGATGAATCCACGATGTATTGTAACCTAGAACTATCATTTTAATTATGTGTAACCTTTCCATTGAATCAATAAAATCCTTATTTATGTCATCTCATGAGTAACTATGTATTTATGTATATGTATCTAAATATGCAAATACACTATTTTATGACAGATCTATGCTGCCAAGAAGAGGACGACCCCCATTGAACCGTCGGGCTCAACCTGAGAACCCAATGCAAAACCCAATACAATAATTTATGAACATGTTGCGAGATGCTTTCCAGAATAGATCACCCCCTCCAGACAACAACCATAATCAAAACCATATGGTCCCACATCTAGTCACATTTAGAGAATTTCAAAACGTGCAACCACCAACTTTCCAGGGCAGTAATGAGCTGATTGAGGCTCAAACATGGATAAAGGAGGTAGAGAAAGCCTTCAAGATCTGTTGAGTGGCAGATGACCAGAAGACTGTTTTTGCTTCTTATTTGCTGAAAGGGGAAGCAAACTTATGGTGGGAAGTCGCCGAGCAAAGGAAGGAAAGAAACGAAGAGGTAGAGGAGAATGACGTAGCCAGATAGGCTAATGAAAAAGGGGTCATCGCTTGGGGGCGATTCAAGGAGCTGCTCTTTGAGAAGTACTTTCCCACGAGCATGAAGGATAGGATGGAAACCAAATTTTTGGAACTGAAGCAAGGGGACATAACCGTGGCAGAGTATGATGTGAAATTCAACAAACTTGCACATTTCACTCTGTATCAGGTCAACACTGAAAGGAAGAAGGCTAAGAGGTTTGAGCAAGGGTTGAAACCCTGGCTCTGCAATACAGTAGCTGTCTTAGAAATAGACAACTATTGAAACTAGGGGAGAAGGCAAAAATTGCCGAAGGAAATGGAGATGTCCTGTCAAAATTCAACAAGGGCAACAAGAAGAAAGATATGAAAAAAGGGAAATGGAACGGAGGAGGAACATAACAGGCCCCAGGAGAGCAATAATCGGAAGAGGCCCAGTGAGGAGAGCAGTGGAGGAGGGTCTACCCAGAGGAAGAAGGGGGACGAGTGCAAAAGTTGTGGGAAGAACCATGGTGATAGGCCATGCTTAAAAAGGAAGAATGTTTGATACCGTTGTAGTCAACCCGGTCACATGGCGACTAACTGCCCAAACCTGAATACCCGCATGTATTTCATCTGTGGAGAGAAATGGCACATCTCACTTAACTATCCCAAGAAGTCTACCAACTCTGCAGGGAGTGGGAAGGGACCGAGGCCGTTGCTAACCAGAGAAAATGCATAGCCACTGTGTCCTACTGCCCAGACCTATAACCTGACTGTCAAGGATGCCACAGATACAACCATAAAACATCACCCATTAAACCCAACAACTCAAGAGTCGGCTCATGCACGTAGCGAGTATTAAGCATTCGACGAATATTTAAAGCATTGTACCTGAGTTCTTGTTGGTCGTCGCAAAATATGATGCCGAAGGGATTTTACGGTGGTGGTGAAGGGTCTCTTCATCTCTTGGTCGTCCCCCGGGATAACTCACCACCAACTTGTCTTTTTGGAGCCTTTAAATGTGTTTCTAGATGTAATAGTGGGTCAAGATCTGGCGAAATCTATGAAGGTAATGTGTTTCTAGTGTAGTGGAGTGAAATTTAGGAGTTGGGAATGTTTGAATTAGTCGGGAAAATTTGAAACGGTCAAACGGGAATGAAAAGAATGAAAAGGCGCTAAAAAAACTTTTTATAGCTGGCACCGCCCACGGCCATGGCTCTTGCCACGGCCAGACCATGGATGAAGTTGGCCCGACCTTTTCGTCTACCATGGTTAGACCGTGGCAGATGTTGCTTATTATCCCATGGTCGTGGCTTGTGCCATGGTCAACCTGTGGCAGATGCTACTTATTGTCCGACAGTCGTGGCTTATGCCACGGTCAACCCGTGGCAACTACTGGTTCATTTCCCACGGTCGTGGCTTGTGCCACGGTCAAATTGTGGGAGATGCTGGAATCTGTATTTCTTCTCCCACGGGCGTAGCTTGTGCCACGGTCATACCGTGGGAGATTTTTTTTTTTACATCATAAAAAAGAATCAAAGAAAAAGCGTGGGTTGCCTCCCACGTAGCGCTCGTTTTAAAGTTGCTAGCCCAACTTTCCTGATTGCTGATTTTAATAAGGATCGGTTAATGTCAGGATGACATTAACGGGGTCAAAAGTTCCTCAAGAGTATATATTTGATCTTTGGCCATTAACTTTGAATATTTCTTTTTTATCATTAGTAATTTCGATAGTGCCATAGGGAAACACTTTTGTGACAGTGAAAGGGCTACTCCAGTGAGACTTCAACTTTCCTAGGAAGAGACGTAGATGGGAGTTATATAATAAAACACGTTGGCCAACCTGAAATTCCTTTCTCGTGATATGCTGATCATGCCACTTCTTTGTTTTCTCTTTATATATCTGCGCATTCTCGTAGGCGTTATGGCGGAGTTCATCTAGTTCATGTAATTAGAGTAGCCTCTTCATGGCCGTTGCTTGCAAGTCAAAATTGAGAAATCTCAGAGCCCAATATGCTCAATGTTCAAGTTCTACCGGCAAATGACATGTCTTGCTATATACGAGCCTAAATAGTGACATCCTAATAGGAGTTTTGAAGGCAGTTCTATAGGCCCAAGGTGCATCATCAAGCTTAGTTGACCAATCCTTTCTGTTGGAGTTGACCGTCTTTTCGAGGATGGCCTTGAGTTCTCGATTGGATACTTCTACTTGGCCACTGGTCTGTGGATGATATGCAACCGCAATTCTGTGGGTAACGATATACTTCTGTAATAGTGATGTGAATTGTTTATTGATAAAATGTGTACCATTATCACTAATTATTGCTCGTGGTGCACCGAAGCGGGTAAAGATATTTTTCCTTAAAAATTTTATCACGTTCTTTGCTTCGCAAGTGGGGAGAGCAATTGCTTCAACCCATTTAGAGACATATTCAACAGCGACAAGAACGTATGCATTTTCGTATGATGGAGGAAAGGGGCCCATAAAATCGACACCCTATACATCAAACAATTCACATTCCAAGATGTTATTTAGGGGCATCTCGTTCTTTTTTGAGATATTTCTTGTCCTTTGGCATCGATCACAAGATTTAACATACATTACCGCATCATTGAATATCGAAGGCCAATAAAACCCATCTTGCAGAACTTTAGCGGCTGTCTTGTCGGCGCCAAAGTGTCCTCCAACTGGCCCATCATGGCAATGGTAGATAATATTTTCTACCTCCTTGTGGGCTACACATCTTCTAATTATCCTGTCGGAACATGTTTTGAATAGATATGGCTCATCCCACAAATAATATTTGAGCTCGGAGAAGAATCATTTCTTTTGCTGAAAGGATAAGTCGGGGGGTAATACTTTGCCTACTAGATAATTGACAATGTCAGCGTACCATGGGGGTGTTATCTGGGTGGCAAATAGGGTTTCGTCCGGAAAGTTTTCTCGTATTGGTTCAGTGACTTCGGGAGCATTTGGGAGTCGACTTAAGTGATCCACCACCAGGTTTTTTGTTCCTTTGTTGTCTCATATTTCCACATCAAACTCTTAAAGTAAAAGGATCCATCGGATTAGTCGAGGCTTGGTATCCTTCTTTTAAAACAAATACTTCAATGCCACATGATCAGTGAATACAATTACCTTTGAGCCGATGAGATAGGATCAAAATTTGTCAAAGGCAAACATTACCGCCAGAAGCTCTTTTTCTGTTGTGGCATAATTTAGTTGTGCTCTAGTTAATGTTCCTCTAACATAATAGATCGGGTGAAAAATCTTGTCTTTTTGTTGACCCAGAACAGCCCCAATAGAAGTGTCGCTAGCATCGCACATTATCTTGAATGGTATGGTCTAGTCAGGGGAGGTCATTATTGGTGCAACAACCAGTTTTTCTTTTAAAGAATTAAATGCCCTCAAACAATCTTTATTAAAATCGAATTTAGCATCCTTTTCTAGCAATGTAAAAAGGGGGTTGGCAATTTTTGAGAAGTCTCTATTGAATCTACGATAAAATCCTGCGTGGCCCAAGAATCCTCGAAGTAACTTAACAGATGTTAGTGGGGGTAGATCAGATATTACTTCGATCTTTACTCGATCCACTTCAATGCCTTTTTCAGATATTTTATGGCCCAAGACAATTCCTTTGTTAACCATGAAATGACATTTTTCCCAATTTAAGACTAAATTAGTCTTTTCGCATCATTTGAGGACCGTCTCCAAATTATTTAGGCATGAGTCAAAAGAAGATCTGAATATCGAAAAATCATCCATGAAGATTTCTATGCATTTTTCCATTAGATTTGAGAAAATATCTACCATACATTTTTGGAAAGTGGCTGGAGCATTGCATAATCTAAACGGTATTCTTCTGTATGCGAAAGTACCGTATGGACATGTAAAAGTTATCTTCTCTTGATCTTCAGGGATGATGGGAATCTGGAAGTATCCTGAATAGCCGTCTAAGAAACAATAGTACTCAAACCCGGTAAACCTTTCGAGCATTTGGTCAATAAATGGCAGGGGGAAGTGGTCCTTCATTGTAGCTTCATTCAACTTTCTGTAGTCGATGCATACTTGCCATCCTGTAATAGTCCGTGTGGGAATTAACTCATTATCTTCATTGGGGATTACTGTCAGATCGCCTTTTTTCGGGATAACTTGCACTGGACTCACCCACGCACTGTCGAAAATTGGATAGATGATGCCTGCATCCAGTAGTTTAATTACCTCTGCTTTGATTACCTCCTACATCTTTGGGTTGAGTCTTCTTTGTGGTTAGATGGTCAGTTTATGTGCTTCCTCCATCATAATCTTATGCATGCATAATGAAGGGCTGATCCCCTTCATATCAGTAATGGTCCATCCGATTGCTCTTTTGTGTTCTCGCAAGACTCGAAGCAGCTTATTTTCCCTCTTGGTCGTTAATAAAGAGGAGATAATTACTGGCAGGGAAGAAGAACTCCCTAGAAAAGCGTACTTAAGGTGAGCAGGTAATGGCTTAAGTTCTAATTGAGGCGGTTCTTCAACCGACGGTTTCGGTATGGGTCATTCCTTTGTTAATTCCCCATATGGTGGCTCGAAGGATTTTGGCCAAGGTTTATTTGCTTTCAGGAATTGAATTGTCTCATCTATTTCATTGCACCCCATTTATTCTTCAATCAGTTACGTCAGAATTTGCAATAATGGATCATCACTGGGTGTAGGTTGGGGTATACCTTCCATGTTGGTCTTGACCTTGTCAATTCGCTAGCATTTGTTGACTTGACTTGAATGCTTCATGGCTTTCAACACATCGAAGGTGACTCACTCTTCCCCTAATCTAAGTACCAATTTGCCTTGTTGTACGTCAATGAGGGCTCCACCTGTGGCTAGAAAAAGTCTCCCCAAAATGATGGGTACTTCGATATCTTCTTCCATCTCGAGTACAATAAAGTTGGCGGGGAACACGAACTTGTCCACCTTAATTAAAACATTTTCCACGATGCCCCTAGGCTACTTGATAGATCTATCTGCCAGTTGGAGGGATACCATCTTATTTTTGACCTGGCCGACTCTTAGTTTTTCAAACACTGAATAAGGCATTAAATTAATGCTAGCTCCAAGATCGCATAATGCCCTGTCAAAGTGGACGACCCCAATCTAACATGGAATGGTGAAACTTCCAGGATCCTTGAGTTTATGAGGTAATTTATTTTGGAAAGGGGCTGAACATTCCTCATTTAGTTTCACCATCTCACCATATTCCAATGTTCTTTTGTTGGCCAAAATATCCTTTAGAATTTTTGCATAGTTTGGCATTTGAGTTAATATATCAATGAATGGGAGATTGATATGTAGTATTTTAAGCATCTCTACAAATCTCAAAAATTGCGGTGTATCTGCTTTTTTCTTTCTTACCAACCTCTCAGAATATGGAATAGGTAGAGTGTATGGTGTTGGAATGGGCTCCCATGTTTCTCCATCTTTAGAGGAGGCTGTTGCAGTTTGCGGAAGTTCATTCTTCTTAGTGTTGTCTTTCTCTTCAGACATCTCCCTGTAGCCTTCACTTTTTCCTTGTTCATGGTTCTTGGCTATCGGTTCTTCTAGTGTTTTTCCGCTTCTTAGTTCGATAGCCCTTGCACTTTCCATAGGATTTTTCTTGGTATTACTCGGAAGAGACCCACGTGGTCGTTCAGACAGTTGTTGCGCAAGCTAGCCAACTTGTTTTTCCATATTTCGAAGAGTAGCTTCCTGATGGTTGAGTCTTGCATTGATGCTCTTCGTATTCTCTTGTATTGCCTCATGCACTGTCGTATGTACTGTTTGGGCTAACCGTGTCTCCATTGTTTGCATCATTTGGTCTGATTGCCTCTAATTTGCCTCCATCGTCAGTACTAGTTGCCTCATCATATCTTCTAGAGGTGTAGGTGGTTTCTCTAACTGTGGTGTCTTCTGCTGGCCTTGACTCCCCCATTATAGGTTAGGATGGTTTCGCCACCCTTGATTGTAAGTATTTGAGTATACGTTGTTGTTATTTGAAATTTTTTGAGACCGCCCATAGTTAGAGACGTAGTTGGCATTTGCATTAGTCGGGGCAAAGGTATTTCCGACTTGACAGTCCAGACTGTCATGGTTTCCTTGGCAAAAATCGCATGTGACACCTTGGACTTTTGATACATAACCCAATTGCAAACTGAGTATCTGTGTAATCTGTGCTAATTAAGACTTTATCTCTGATATTTCCTCTGTCTCATGAGCTCCGTTCGTCCTCCTCAGTTGATATCTTTCGGATGACCAGTATATGTTGTTCGATGCCATTTCTTCCATCAACTAGAAAGATTCGTCGGGTGATTTATTGTTGATACTTCCACC
This sequence comes from Pittosporum tobira, assembly GCA_032359685.1. Classification (NCBI taxonomy): domain Eukaryota; kingdom Viridiplantae; phylum Streptophyta; class Magnoliopsida; order Apiales; family Pittosporaceae; genus Pittosporum; species Pittosporum tobira. Next base: position 14,986 of record JAUMHB010057836.1, read on the forward strand.
TGCTGCAGTATCAATTGTGCTTCTAAAACTTGAATCGATTCCATTGTAGAATATTTGTATCTGCATCCACAGTGGTAGGCCATGGTGTGGGTATATCCACTGTAGTTCCTTAAATCTTTCCCACGCTTCATATAGTGACTCGCCAACAACTTGTGTGAATGTATTGATGTCATTACGCATCTTTGCTGATTT
>JAUMHB010057847.1:0-25252 GCA_032359685.1 Pittosporum tobira
AGCAGAAGAGAAGGTACTCGGTGGGGGTGGGGTGGGGTGCGGCGTCGATGAGGGGTAGTCGGATGAGAGAAAGGAAAAGCACAAAAGAAATGAAAGAGAAATGAGAGATGACCGTCGAAAATAATGCAGATGGGTCAATTGTAATTTATTAGAAAATTGGAGGGTAAAAAAGTAATTTCAGTTAAAAAGCTTATAAACAATGTAATTTAAGCTGAAAGAATTCAGCTTTTTTCATAAATTATTGGTTGCTTTATGAAGTTGTACAATTAAAAACAGATTATTCTAAAAAGCTAAAACAAACAAAACTTTTAACTTTTTCAGATTCTAAAAAGTTATAATTTGCACTAAAAAAAACTAAAACAAACAAGGTCATAAACAACTATTTATTACATATTTTATGTTTGGGGAATAAATTTAGCCATATAATATGTTTACTTGTATTAATAAGAACTACTCAAACCAAATATGTCTAGTCAAACATGATATTTTTATCAAGTAAAATAATATTTTTATAAATAAATAAATTTTATAATAATTATGTTTTTAATCTTATTTTTTTGAAATGGATAAAATATGTATTTTGCAATAATAAAAAACTCAAACTGAGAGCATACTTGGTTATTTAACGTTTTGGGTATATATTTATAGCGATGACGTTTTGAATTCTGCCGGACACCTTCTTCAATTTTGTATCTTGATTTCATTTATTTTTCGCAACCGAGTGCTTTAAGAACCGAAAACTGAATCAAACTTTTCATTGTCGATTCTGGTTCCTTCTTAGAAACTCGCCGGAGGGTGACTTGAATTCCTTAATAAAATAATAATGTAGATTTAAATTGTAAAATAAATTTGATTTAAAGACTTGTTTAGACTTAGACTTTTAAGCTATTCCATTTATGAAGTCATGATCCAAAACATAATCAAACACTCAAACTCAATCAATAAATACTCGAATTATTTACCCAATATGCACTAATGAATCCTTTTTGCTTTTTAAATTATATTTACAGTCCTGTGCTCATAAAATTGTAAAATTATTCGTATAAAAATATTACTTCTTTATTTTAAGTAATTTAATTTGATGACAATTTATATTATAAAGTTCAATATATGTGTGTGTGTGTGTGTGTAGGCTCGAATCCACTAGAAAACTTGCAAACAGTTTGACTACTTTAATTTTTCCTGAAACATAATCCAAATAATAATAAATGATTTTCTGTAAACATTTTATTAGTGGGTCTGACCTGATGACTGTAGCCCTAGAAACATCGGCCCACGAAAGATACAGTCCGAAATCAGAACTGCTGCACAAGGGTCTCCACGTATGTACGATGAACCGTATCTGTTATATACGGACTCAGCTTGGCAAATATTTATCTCTTCCATGGGTATCCCACGGACATCTAAATAAATATGGGTAATGGACCTCGTTTACTATACTCAAAAAATAACAGATAAATTTTTACCCGTAATTTTTGTAGCCAAACTATGGGTAATACGGATTATTCAATCATTTAAAATCAATAAATTTATGCAATTTTTTCATATTTTTATCTATTAAATTATATTTATTTTTGTGAAAGTTGGATTTGAACAAAGATGAAAAAGTAAAATAAAAGTTCTATAATTTAAAATGAGAGAACTATACATTTACAAAATTCAAATAAGTTTGGGAGAAACAGTAACATACACAAACATCCATGTATTTAAATTAACTATATTTACATTTAATTTTTTTCTTTTTGATAAAATGATAAAAGATAAAAGATAAAAAAAAAAATCATTATAATTGTCATTTTGTAAGTTGAAAGATAATACTCAAACTTTTATATTTGTATTAGATATTTATTTGGAATAGAACATTGTACTTTATCAATTTGCAAAATTCAAATTAGATTTCAAAATTCTTGCACTCTCTTACGTCAGAAGATGATTATTAATTCTAAATTGTAATTAGAGAAATATTTGGATGAGAGTAAGCTTTACTTTGTGTGTGCGTGTGTTTTATTTGGTTTACGGAAATATTAAATTATTAAAAAATTTAAAAAAATTAATATGAATACCCACGGGCTACTCGTTACCTCTACTTATAAATAATGGGTATATTATAATATATTCAAAAAAATACGAAAAAATTTATTCAATTCATTAGTACCCGTCATATATTTTGCCACGGATACCCAATTGTTAGGTACATAGTACATATAATTTTATTTTTATGGGAAATATTTATATTTTAAGTTTTTCCAATTTTTTTTTTTTAACAGAAGTCTCTATTTCGAACTTAAGGTCCACTCAATTTGTCACGATCGATATTCTAATCCCCTTCGGCAGTTAATTGAAACTACTTTATCAACTACTTCATCTGTTGGTCAATTTGGCATATTTGTACCTAGCTTTTCATCTATCTGTCTTCATCAATCTAAGATATGCAATTAATCGACCGAGATTTGCTCAAATTTATTGTGTTGTTTCTTAAAGAGTGGTAATTTATGTATCTTGAAATAATGCAGCATTAGCTAGGGATTTATATTCGTATTAGCTTAGAATTTAATTTTAAATTTCAAGTTATTTATGCAATTAGATACCTTTTTGGTGTTTTTATTATTTGGGTATGATCTTATTGATATATTATAATCCAATATTGGTAAAATTTGAAAGAAAAAACAAAAAAAAAAATATTGAAGACATGCTGGAGGGATATTTTAGAACAAATTTAACCAAGAAAGCGTAAAAAAATAACTAAAGAAATAAAAATAAAATAGAATTTTGAAAAATTAGCGTAATACCTATACGCGATGGAGCTGCACGGCTGTATTAATTGTTGAGTATAAGCATGTTCGGTGGAATTCGATCAATCTTGATAACAAAACTATGCTTACATCAGCAAATAATATAGCATCTGCTAATGAATCTTGATCTTAGCGTGCATGCCAAGCGGGTAAAAACTTGACCATCGGATCCTCTTTATAAAAATAATTGTTCTCCATAATCTAATCTTCATTTTTCGTCATGCATTGGAATCATATATGCAGGGCTCAAATATGCACCAAATAGCTTTCTTTTTACAATCTTATTAAGCGAGTAATTATTTATAATGTCTAAACAGCATGTTTTTATTCAAAGGCTAGGAAGAAGATACATTAATACATAGCAATAATAATAATGATGTAAAATTTCATCTATATCTATTATGAAAGATTAACGTAGAAATTTTATGATCTTTTATTGTGTACTAAAATCTCACAATTTACTTTATACATACTATTCCGTCCGTAACAATAACATAACAAAAAACAATAACAATCTCTCGTTTTGGAACGGAATTAGTATTATTTAGTTGCATCAGATTAAAAATCTCAAGGGGATTTTGAAAAGGAAAAGAAAAAAGGCCAGACTATGAATTATTAAGCTAATACTTTCTTTTCTTCGATCTGTTTTCTGCCGCTTTATCCGAGCCAATTAACATCCAAGTACAACAATTCGTTCTCTCTCTCTCTCTCAGAAGTTGGAAACTTGGTACAGATAGAGTGAATGGATTGATGAATGTGAACGGGTCAACACATATGAAGATGATGGCGCCGATGAGTAGATCCCCAGCAAAACCAGTTTCACTGCTTGAAGGAGTGTTTGAAGCTTCCTAAATCTCCAAGTTTCCGTTATGGCAAGACAAATAAAGATTGATTGTATTATTATGTTACTTCATTTCTCAATGGAGAACGGTGTGTGTGGCAGTTGTTGCCTAAGAGTGAAAGCCGTTTGAAAGACTCCCAGCGAGATTTAGTGCCTGATATTGCTGTAAATTCCTCATATAATGTTTGCCCTTTTGTTGGTTCAGTGATGGATGTTTTCCTTTTTGGTTGGTTGATTGAGTGATTGATATTTATTGTTGATTGTTTATGTAGGAAATCAATCTCGAATTTAGTTTCAATCATTTGAATTTAAATTGATTCAAACCATATCATGATAGTTCATGCAATGAATTGTTATTTTCATAAGTGAATATGCTAATTCCACAAATATTCTTCATATTTTTACTCTATTTATTAATATATTTTGAATGAAAATGTGGAATATACTTGTGAAACTAATATATATATATATATAATGAAAATAGAGCTTCTTTCATGTATTAGCATTGTCCTGCTACAGTAGTCTATGGAAATGTAGTATAAGGGAAAACATGACTTTTCCACGGTTTCTTTTGAAGGAAAACGTTTGAAAAGAAAAGGAAGAAGAAAATATTCCTTTTATTAATTTTGTAAGAGAATTGTTTACTTTTGCCGTATTTTATCTAATTTTAATTTTGTAAGAAAATATTGATTTTATGTTGGTCAACTTTTGTCTCATAATTATCTAATTTTAATTTTCCCTTTCGTTTCTTTTCCTCCGCATGAGTCTCCATCTTTCTCATCATCCATCCATGTTTTCAGTTTAGTAATTCAGTTTTCCCCGTGACCAAAATAGTGGAGTTTTCAATCGAGGCAGCCATCGGGCCTCCATTGAGTGATACTGTTTATAAATTGCAAAAAGCAGTCAAGGAACTGGACCATAAAATTACAAAGCGCCCTACCAATTACAAGGAAGAACATTTCTCCCTGACATTAGATGTCAAAAATCCACGGCCTGCAGGCAAAAGCAGCATGTAATTTATACAGCATTAAGTAAGAATGCCATCGCAGACTATATGACTTGGCAGTTAGAACGCGCTCCAAATTTAAAATAAGTCTCAACACGAGCATTCCACATGACAATGAACTATTGACAATATAACCGAGTGATATATCCAAAAGAACGACCCGACTCGCCACTTAAGGGCTAATTGAAAAAGGTACATGCCTAACTAACAAACACTTGCATATTGGGTTTTGTTCCATGTGCACATTCCAGGCTAGACACTTATGTCAGATAGTATGCAGCTGGATCGTCAACAAGATAATCGCATGGCGAACCTGTTCCATATTCAGGCCCATTACTTGGTGCCATTGGGTTTGAAGCAGGATAAACAACATTTGGAGAAGAACCATTATTCTTCAAATTGGATTTTGCCCGCCCCTTTAAGGGGCGTTTATCTGACGGAACGGCTGTAAGCCTACCCATTTGCTTTTGCAGATCAGCAACTGAATCCGTACCAACCTTCCCTTTAGGACTACTCTTCTTCCCCTCTGTTAGCTTGAGTTCAAGCCTATAAAGGGCACAAACGTCGCATGTAGTGATTGCATATTCATAGAGGTGCCATTCAAAATTTCCAACTGGTTGTGGGTCCATATAGTAGGATCTCTTAAGCCCTCCAAATTCATTCATCACTTGTTTCCTTGACTCGTGCCAACCACGCCCATCATGATCTGGCAGAGACCTTTGCTTCCTATTTCCACTCTCAAAAGCTTTTCGAGGCTTATCAAAAAAAAGCCACTCCCTGATTGTTTCACCCTCAAGCACCGTAAGATCAAATAGCTCTGCAACCACACGAGAGTCAAATCAAGTTTACTAAAATATATAATCACTAAAAACATAAAATCTTAACCATCTTTGCAGGAAATGCCGAGGAAAAGATAGGAAAAAGTAAAATAAAAAAAAAAAGAGAAAAACCCTCCACTAGATTTTTAGTTAAACCATAATAAACATACAGCTAATTACGCATACTTCTAAAGTTGAATATGACCAATACTATAAAAGAACTATAGTTTAATTGATTGTTAAAAACCCTCCACTAGATTTTTAAATTTAATTTTCTTTTCCAAGTTTCAAACGGAGACTTAAAGATGCACAATAGCATTAAGAACTTACCAGGCGCATTCCATGGGGATTTTTTAGTTACAGCACCCTCACAATCTGGAATACCAACATCTTTTCCCTCTGCTTTCGCTTTAAGAGCAGAATATAGCAAATTATCTTTCAAACCAATGCCCCCAGGACGTAGGACCGGAGTCATACCAGGACGGCCTTCAATTGGCGCGAGAGCCCCATGAGAAGCATTGCAATAGTCATGATTCCACCCTTGAGCGGGCCTAAGGCAATCCCAAAGTGCACATTTTGGGCCCAGGAAAGCCGAAGGTGGAGGGCAGATATTTGGAAGAAAGCTCGTTATCTGAGGCAACCCATCTTCGCTACAAAGGCCTGTACCATCAAACCCAGTAAAGAAAGTCGGGTCAAACTCTTGATGCTGCAAATCAAACAAGTTATAGTCCAACCGAGTCGAAACAGCCATGTTGTCAACTCCTGAAACTGAGCCTTTACATTGATCAGCAAACTCAAAGCCTTGCTGATGTGGCACCTCAGAAACATCAAAATCCTGTAACAGTAGTACAGGTATATTCTAAGATATGGGAGTATAACTTAGATTAAGCAATTTAATGTCACCAGAATGGAGGACACCACCGATTATTTAAAATGTATCATTCTCCCATTGTAGGGGGAATTTCAACTGATTATTAATAAATCTTTCAAGTTCAAAACCAGGGCCCCACTGATGTATGAAACTACCTAGTGTGATAAGCTGCTAGCCAACTAATACAACAATGTGCTACAAATTGAAAAAATCAAATCAGTCATAATCACCTGTTGGAGACCAACACTGCAAGAAACTTTTTGCCCATCTGGCTCCGGCTTTGGGGCAGCTAATCCACTGATGGCATCATCTTCCTCCTCACAAAGCTGCAGCAGCCTACCAATTTCTGAAAATGAACCCAAACTCCCACCACCCTGCACAGCCATCATTAACACGGTTAGTCACAATCATAAACACTCGCAAACAATATGATAGAACAGCCACACCTACAACCCCACATGCACATATTCTATATCATATTAACATCATCACTCAAAATTTCAAAAATGGAGTCCCACAATGTCCACAACATATATTTATATCCATTAACATCCTACTCCACATTTTCAAAAGTATGCATTCACACAAATTTATATCAAATAACATCATAAACCATGATTCTGAACAACCACGCTCCCACACAAACCAATTGATCTCCATAAATTGCTTGCTGGGCACGCTTTTTAAAAGCCACGTCTTCGTTTTAACTAAAGGCAGTACCAACTTCTTTACACAAATGCACTTAACAAACAATCCTGTTTCACCTTCAATTCCCAAAAATATTCATCATTTTGTTCACACAAGCACGATCAACAATTGCAAAAACACTACAATCAACTCACTCAAACAGACGATCGTGAACTAAAGGAACTCGATAGAGGGAAAAAAAATAACCTGCAAAGAAGACGCAGGGGAAGGCTCATTAAGTTCAGCTTTCCACTCCTTGAGCATCTGATTAACTTGCTCTTCCAGCAACGTTACATCGTTTGAGCGGCTCTCCTTCCTGGCAGACTGCAGATCACAGAACATCCCCTGAAGATCATCCACCCGGTTCTTCGCTCTGTCTTTGAACACTTGGTGCCCAGCTATACCATTCTTTGTACCTTTTCCCATTGCCCAAACCCTAACCCTAATTTCCTGCAAAGTCAACAACAACTAATCTCAAATCACATGACACGCTACACCAAGTAAAAATCACAATCAAAATCAATAGCCCAAACCGTAACCCTAATTCCAGTAAAATGAACAAATAATCTCAATTACATGACATACAATATCAATTTAACCGTAAAAGAACCCTAACTAGTTCTAAAACGCACCCTTTTCATCAGAAATTGTAAAATTAGAGACGCACGGAGGTTAAATAGAGAGTATTAGTAGAAAGCGATGAGAAAAGTGATATATTCGAAAACGAAAAAGCTGAGAGAAGTTGAGGATTACCTATTTTCGAATCGGTGCAGAGTGTGTGTGTGTGTGTGTGGACCGTAGAGCGAGCAGCGAAAAAGTGGTTTTGCTAATCTCTTTCTCGCTCTCCTCCGACCTGACGTGGTGTGTGTAGAGAGACCTTTTTCCACGCGGCAAGAACACGGTGGGAGAAGAAAAATGTGTTTTTTTGTTATTCATAAAAATATTAATTATGCATGAATATAAAAATAAATATATTTATTTTAAAAATAAAATAAATAAAAAGAGAATAAAAGTAGTTAAATAAAATTGTTATAAAAAATAATAGAAAGAGACAACACTTGGATCATTTTTTGAAAAATGACTTGCAAATTTAAATCCGTAAGTCATTTTTTTAAACTAATAAAAAAAATTATGTTGACTGAATTTTTTCTAACATACCAAATACTAAAAAATTTAGAAAATATTTTCTTTGTAACAAACGAAGCCTATATATGTGTGTAAGTGTCCTTTTTACCTAAACAAACAAAAGAATACAAATATATTACAAATATAAGAATTTATATAAATAAAAAAAGCTATAAAGTAAGAGGCTATTGTATTGTATTGTATGTATATGGTATTATATTTTATTACTACGTACATATTTTTTTGTGATAAAACAGAATAATTTTGTATGTGAGACTCACAATTAAACAAATAATAATAATATAATTTTACATGAAAATTTTATAATTATGATAGTATTCTAATTGAATGGAAGATTCGAAAAATAAATCAATATTATTTAAGTAATAGTGCGTTTTATTTGATTTTAGCATGGTACGATATACCTGTCTTTACATAATTGTAGTCTTCAACTTGAAAACATGTAGAGTGGAAGTTTTAAAATAGACTAAAATCGAGTATTGAAGAAAAACCCTCTAGAGAAGGTGAATGGGACCCCAAGAGTTAAAATGTACTTACAATATACCCCTGAAAAGTCTGGTGAACCGATCAGAAAATGTAAAAATAATATATTTTACAACTTTGTATACATTCGGACAAGTAAAATAAATAAAAATATTTTTAATTTGAATAAAATTACATAATATTATTACATTTGTCGGGGAGCCTAAAAATCTGTTTCTAAAATTAAACTAGAAGTTGTGCATCCCACAACTATTCACTAAAGATTCCTCATGTTGTCCCTTCCTTGAGATAAGAAATGTCTTTAAAAGTGTATGAAACTATTGAAGGGAATGAGAATGAGCATCTTTTTTCCAATAATATATTCCTTTTGAAAAACCAGATCCTGGATCAAAAAGAAATTTAAAATCCGTACACAGATGAGCTCCATCTATAACATTGCAATTCGAATTTGGACAAAAACAAAAAATTTTATTAAAATTTAAATTTAAAAAAAAAAAGGAATGAATTAGAATTTCCGCTCTTAAAATCAAGAAAAAGTAGCAGAAATGCAGAACCACTCTTCTTTATCATGATTCTCCTTGCTCAAAATTAGCATCAAATTGGTAAATACTACAGGTCAACAATTTTAGTGTTATTTTTAGATCTTTTTCCCCACTACAACCAATGCCTATCTAGTGTTTCATTTACAAAATGGGAAGGGGAAAAGCCAGAAACCAATCAGCAAGGGCTATGTAGTCTGGAAAATAACAACAAGACTGATGAATTAGTTCTTGATGGCTTTGCTGATTTGCCATCTTCACTATGAGAGTTTACTTGGGCTTGACAACTCCAGCAAGACTCCGTCCGCCGAGATCCTGGACTTTTTGCTTAAGTAGCTCCACCTCTTTTGCCAACTCATTATCTCGCCGCTTCAAGCCCTAAAGACCGCAAAATACAAGTGATAAGCACTAAAACTTACTCAAGGAATTAGACAACATTTTTGAAGTATGAGGAAGGTCATTCCATATTTATCCCTGAAACAATAATGTTTAGTTTATCACTCTTCTCATTTGACTCAATAATTAAAGGTAGTTTTTAATCTCTCAGAGTTTGCATTAATTATCTAGTTCAAGACAACAAATTGGCAATCAATATAATGCACCTGGTAAGTTAGAAGCAATTGTGACTAAAAATTAGTCTTCCAGGTATTAAGGCGTGAGGTATATCTAGAAGACGTCTTGATCATATTAAATGACACATGAGTGATAAGACACCTTAACAAATTATTTTGAAAAATTAACATGTGAAAATGCTTCATTCTACAAGAGAAGATGCAATAGTACAAGGTAGCCCTGGAAAGAAAATGAATTCCAATGATTCCGTTTACAGAGAAATATATTATACCTCTATTTCTTGCTTACGGATTTCCTCCTTTCTAGCTTCTGACCTAGAACTCCTTTGCACCTCATAGATAATAAGGCCTCCTGCAACCTACACATATATTTGAAACGATAATGAGCAGCCTGCCTTCTGAACTGAATTTCTGACATTGTCTCGGAAAAAGGCCATCCCACAAAAAGGAAAGGAAAATGTTTTATGACCCGATAAACAAAGAATTTTATTCAATAATCTTATACTTTTGTGGACAAATAAACAAAACACTGCACTAGTTGGAATCCAGATATTTTAAGAACTTAGATCAAATCAACAAACCATTGCATCAACTGCTTCAGGATGCTTACACTATCCTATCACTTCAAGGTACACTTTCTAAGATAAACATTTTTTTATTTGAGAAAGTCAATTTGTAAGATAATATCCTCTGTTAAATCACAAGCTATGATATGATCCTCCTATCCATGTTATTTCACATTCTAAATAACCAATGTGATTTTACTAAAGCAGTTTTATAACTACTGCAAAATATTTCTTCAATTTGTAATAATAATTTACAGGCAAATGGGTAAGTGACTTTGTGATTACCGAGAGATGAAGAGTTCCCCAATAAGGTCCACTGCTGCTTGAACAGCTTTCTCTTCATTCAGAGGCCGAATTTCAACATCAGTTGCATGACCATAGATACGTCCTTGCATTGTTGTTGTGAGCTGATGATTTGCCTGGTCACACAAAACACTACTGTTGAATTTGTGAAATATATTTAAGTGGTTAAGCCAAAGACAAAATAAATTACGAGAATAAGAAACAAAGAGCATTTTAATGAAAAATGTCTAACATATCACTTTCACCTAAGCACAGCTGCACACTGGGAACAAAATTATATAAAAGAAGATTTATATTTTAGTATAAAATGAGTAAACACTTTTGAAACTGTCTAAGAAGTTAAAGAAACTTGGAGAATGTGAAGGATTGTAAAGACAAGACAATTCTATCGCAGCATTACTAAAAAAGCCATTTCTGCAGAATTATATCTTCAATAGTCCAAGGACCAAAGTGTGAAAGTAAAACTATCTTCTCTCCAAAAGCAGCAGCAATCACAATTGATCGAACTTTGAACTGTCAAGGATAATATCATGATAGTTGTGAGAGGATGTACCTGAATAGCTCACTAATTTTTACTTATTACAACTAAGCATTTTGATAAACATCTTCTTAGCGACAAGGTTATAGATTAACTAAATATCCTCGGTTCAGGGACTAGAAGCTAAAAATGGAGTGATTATAGTAACTGCTGTTGAGATGACAAATACTTTAAACAACCAATGCCAAGCAAGAAAAGGTAAGTCTACACTCTTTCAATCACAATGTTCTGTTGTGTCCAAATTTCTATGACTGCTTAGTCCTCTAATAAATCATCAAAATTGTCATTAGCTGATATGATGGGGCATCTCTTGAATAAACACTTAATGAACTAATCAGAGATGAGAAGATGGTAAGTGTCAATATGCTGTATAATGTTTTTCAGTTTCTCCATTAGCTTGCAAGTGCCACTCAATCTTTGATTGCTCTTCTTCGATGTAATTGCAACATGAAACCCTTAATTAACCAAACTTCTTTCTCTAATCCATTTCAAGAAAGCCAATTACCCCGGCCAACAGGATCATATATGAGTAAAAGATGTAGCTCTGTAATCTATTGCAACAGAGTCGCCCAAATTCCATAACGAATTCACCCCATCAGGAAATATTAATACTCCATCAGTGAAGCCTAGACCATTAATTCATAGGAGTAATATTTAAGAGGGAGCATTAAAAGCTACCCAACTACAACTTTACAAGATGAACCTTTAACTTGTACTTTCATTTGAGTTGGAATTTTTTGGATCAGCTGTTGTAACCTTTAATATAACATACATTTTAAAATTATAGATATTTTATTATAATATAACATTATAATATTTTCAATTTATTATTTTATTATAAATATAAATATAAATGAGATTTTACATCTTTTTTAAAATTTGTTTCAAAATTATTTTTGTATAAAAATTATAATTGAACATTTATTTATAAAACCATAATGTATCTCCTAGAACACAAAAAGTAACAGTGAACAATTAATCTTAAATTATACAAATCAACGATAAAAATTTACACAACTAGTCATAATTATGTACCTGGGCGATGTTGATGATGGAGCGACGGAATCTGGGGTGCAAACCAGCGTGATACTTGAGTCTAGCGGCCATGGGTTTGCTAAGAGTCCTTATTGCAAGTGTGCCGAGCTTAGACAGAGGTAGCCGGAGTACCATTTTAGCAAATGTGTTCCATTTTTTGCCTCTGAAAAACTTGAATCAGTGGGTGGTTTGGACCCGCTAGGTTCTTAAAAAGAAAAGCATCTGCACGCGGGGGTGCGTAACCGCACAGTGGTCTCTGCGCAATAACTTTAGTCACGGCCGAAGTGTTTCCGAACTAATTCGGTGATTTTTATGATGCCATTGGTTTGATTTGGTTGTGACGATACACACATGGCGCGAGTTCTCGTAAGTATTTTGCGATCAGGGGCCACGAGTTGAGTTGTATTTGTAGAGTAATGGGTGGGGTTGGGCTTTGGCAGGGCTTATATTATGTAATGGGCTCTTAATTGTACCCAAAAGAGCTCTAGGGGGTTGGCCTCATAATCGCTGGCCCAAACCCTTTGTCTCGGTAGTTTCTGTGGACGGCTTCACTTCATCAATTGATTTGAGTTAAAACTCCAAGAACGTACCTCAACTAGTAAATAATTGTGCTAACTTAATCAGATATATCGAGTTCTAATTCTGAAAATACAGTTGTGTTAAATCTTGGGAGGAGGGAGAGTTTTATCGCTTACATGGTCTTATACGGCTCGATTCCGGATTAATCGGGTTCCCAATGAGATAGCGGATATTGAAAGGTCAAATTCAAATAAAAAAAAAAGATTTGAGTTAAATATGTAGCATCATTTAATTTAAAATTAATAAAGATTAAAAATAAATTCAACCTGCTCGTTTGTCCATTTTTATGTATAGTTAATTATCGTAAAACATATCATATAAATTTCAAGTAAATGTGAATATAAGTATTTATAATTTTCTTATTATTTTTCTACCCAAAAAATATAAACTACACATGGATCCGGCCCGCACTTGTTAAATCAACCTTGATCGTAGATAAGAAACGTACATACCCTCCCAATCTAACGGCCGAAATCGCCTCATATCTCCCCCACACCAGTCCACGTCACCTATCCGCGTCAAATATCTCCCATGCCCCCATCCAAATTCAAAATCCTTAAAAATTTCATTACATCCCGCCACAAAATTTCACAACCCCTCTATAAAGGAAACCCCCGGACAACCAGCCAATTTCATCATATCTTTACCGTATACCAAAATACACCTCCTAATTTACGCCTCAATGGCTCGCACAAAGCAAACAGCGCGCAAGTCCACCGGCGGAAAGGCCCCAAGGAAACAACTGGCCACCAAAGCCGCCCGCAAGTCAGCCCCAGCCACCGGCGGCGTGAAGAAACCCCACCGCTTCCGTCCCGGCACCGTCGCCCTCCGTGAGATCAGAAAGTATCAGAAATCAACCGAGCTCCTCATCAGGAAGCTCCCCTTCCAGCGCCTAGTCCGTGAAATCGCCCAGGACTTCAAGACCGATCTACGATTCCAGAGCTCCGCCGTCGCCGCTCTTCAGGAGGCTGCCGAGGCTTACCTTGTTGGACTGTTTGAGGATACTAATTTGTGTGCTATTCATGCCAAGCGTGTGACGATTATGCCTAAGGATATCCAGCTGGCTCGCCGTATTAGAGGCGAACGTGCTTGATGTGTGTGGGGTTAGGGCTTTCAGTGTAAAGGGGGCTTAGTGTTTATGTGTTGAGGTTTGATGTTAGTTCAGTGATGTTAAAAAGATGTACTCGAAGAATTTCCAATGAAATATCAGTATTTTTATTTTCAATTGATTGCCATATCGCTCAACTTTTTCTTTGTTTCTATGGAGAAGGTAGTCAATTTGTGTTTAAAAAAGTTATTTTTTTCCAATTTCAAAATAGTAATAATATATAAGGTATATTTGGTATAGTTTATTTTAGAATAATTTAAAATTTATTTTATAACTAAAATAAATTATAAGTTAAAAAAATATTTATTGATTAATTTTTTAAAATAAGTTAATAGTATAAGTTATATTTAATTTATAATTTTTTTAAATTAATAAAATAATTGAATTTGAAAATAAATTATAATTAATTTTAATAAATTAAAACAAACAAACCCATAAATTGAAATCCAATTTACACTCTAATGTTTAAGTAAAAATAAAGTTTACATCTTAAATTTCTTAACTTAAAAAAAAAGCATTCCAGTCTTTGAATACGGAAATTAAGTGCACCCTCCACTTAATTTTTTGTCTGTTTGATGGATGTAGATGTTAAAAAGGGGGTAAAATGGGAATGACAAGTAAAAATTTTACAATATAAGTAATAGAAAAAATATAAAAATAAATACTTTATAAATGACAAGAAAATCTCAAGTGTGAAATATAAATAATGAATAACTAACTCTAAGCGTGTAAGTCATATCACTTTCTTAACCCCGCCCATCACATGCTCTCTTCATCTTCTTTTCCCCAAAAATACTTGGGCTCCAGCACCAACAGCCACATCTGCCATTGCCATGGTTCTTGTTCGTTCTTTTCATCCTATAATTCTTCCATCCGTTTTCACAATTTCGAATATATCGCATACGCAACATTGGTTGCTTATTCTCTTGAACCTAGTGAGTTTTTCATCAATTTTGTGTAATAATTGAATACCATAATGAGTTCTTTGAAAACCCATTTGACAAAATTGAATTTTTTTCTCTTGTTACAGCTCCCAAATTGCTTGGCAACGTACTTTTGGGGAATTTATAAGTTCTAATAAAAGAAATACAAAGGGCGTATTTTCAAGATACGTATTGATTCATCGATAAAAGGGATTTGCAAATTTTAGATGGTAACGAAAATGGATTTTAAAAGATCGATCCGAATGGTGCACAACACTTGTTTGATGAAATAACACAAAGAAGAGATGCATCAATGTTGATAGCGGAGGACTGGAGCTCGAGAATAGCTACGGCACTCAGGTATGTGCAAGTGTTGCATTTTAATATTCCATTTTAACTATTCAAGTTCCGACTTTTATATTCACTGCATCAACAAATTGTTGTGCACGAATTCATTAAACTCTACCAGTACTCTGTATTTTAATGTCGGTATAGTTTTGCTTAAATATTCTTTTATTAAATTTTTAATGTTTGGTCTCCTACTTATATTTGAGTTTTATCTTATTCTTCTATCATATATTATACGAGGTCGTCGGAGGTAAGTAAATACTTGCTAATTGTGTAAGTATAAATGTTTTAAGCGATATATTTTTTAATATCAATTTACTTGAAATATATATTTTAGAACATTAATACTCACAAAATTAAGTGAACATTACTCACACTCCTTTTCTTCGGTATTATAAATAGACTTGTAAAAGGTTGTAACAACTTTTAACATGGAGAAAGACGTAACCATTAGTAATTTTAATGCTTTTGTGCGCATGGATATTGTAAAAATTGAGCTTCATTTTTCAGGTAATTTAGGATTTTCCCTTACCAACTACAAAAGTTAGCTAGGGGTTACTCTTGAATGTCTCTAAATGCATTATGTATATTCTATGGGCGGTATAGAACTATCTGTACGTATTGCGTCCACGTATCGTCCCACTTATTCTCCATTTGAATGGGTGTTACACACATGTCCATTCAAAATGTTATAAATTTTGTTATAAATTTTGAAAATACTCATGAATATAAGACTAAGTTATTATCTACCCCAAGATTTAATCTTGAGCTGTAATACCATTTGTTGCTCTTTTAAGATTTATTGGAGATCTTTTTAGAAGGTTGTTCATGAATATCAAATTACTTATCCACCAAAATTTATTTAAAACACAACGAATTTTGGAGGTACTAAATTTTATTTTATTTTATTTGGATTCAATTGGATGTACTCATGATTGTGAGTCTAACACCTTCTATATTTTATCAGATATACGATGTGAGATTTCACCCATGAGTATCAAATTACTAACTCACCACATATCTACTAAAAGTAACATAAAATTTACAAGTACTCGTAGTACCGAGTGAAAGTCTTATAAGGCCTGACTTTAATATTATCCCCTATATGGATTACATATTATACATTTCCAAAGCAGGAAAATAAGTTAAACATGAAATTTTTCAATGCACCCTTTTTCCAAAAGGACAATGGAGGGGAGGAATACCAGTAGCCTTTGTATTGTCTATGGCAAATACATATTGCACCAAAATATAGTTAAGAAGTCAAGATTAACTATAGTTGACTTTTATATAGTCTTAAAAGGGGAAAACCTAAAATGCGTAAAAAGTAAAATTCAAATTTTTACAACATCTATATGCCTGAAAGTATAAAAATTTAGTAATTAATACATCTTTCTATATGTTAATAATTGTTGCAACCTTTTCAAAAGTCTATATTATTTATACAAAAGAATAGCAAGATCGGACTCAAAACAAAAGTGAAAAATCAAACATGGGGGGAGAGTAACTACAGAGTCAAAAAATACAAGATTTTGAAGCAACAAGGACAAAGAAGATGGTCCTCCCTCTCTTAAAGCTCGGGACACTTATTATATAGTGACTTTAGAAAGCGTATTCCTAGTAGACTCCAAAAAGAGGTTGGTTGTGTCCAAATCGATCAGATATCAAATTCTACAACAACCATAACTTTTATAATAATAACAGCCTAGCTCGAACGTCCGGCGTTATCCACGTTCGGCGTTACCCGAGTTAGACACAATTATTTATTAATATATTATAAAAGTTATTTTAATATTTTATATACATTTTTTTTTCAATACTCAATTAGTTTTGAGTTAAAACAGTTATTTATTAATATATTATAAAAGTTATTTTAATATTTTATATACATTTTTTTTTCAATACTCAATTAGTTTTGAGTTAAAACAGTGGATATTATGTATGTATTTATAAATTATTTATTTATTTGATAAATACATTTTTGAATTTTATTTTAACACAAATTATTTGATTTTGTTGTTATGCAAATGGGAATCTATTATAAAAAAATTAAAGTTGATTGAACTTATGTCTATATAAAATCAAATTAGAAGTTATTTGTAAAATTTTAAGTTTTTGTTACCCATTTTCTTTTTCATGTATGTAAACTTACTAATATACTTAACTATGAATTATGTATGAAAGATAATAGACATGTCATACTTATTTTTATTAATAATAGTTTTGTTAATAGAAATTTTATACTTATATATTTGTTAAATGTTTAGATTTAATAATTTATAATTAAAATATAGACTAATGGTGATTTCTTTAAAAAAATTATGTATGAAAAATAATAGACATGTCATAGTTATTGTTATTAGTAATAATTTTTTTAGCAATAAATTTATATTTATATATCTAGTATAGATTTATGTTTAATAATTTTAAATTAAAATATAGTTTATTGATGATTCGGTAAATGTATAAATAATAAGAAATATGTATACTTGAAAATAATAAAATACCAAATTTATAATTCATTAAGTGGAGTATATAATACTCTCTCAGTCCAAAAAAGGATGAGTAAAATGTGAAAAGTATGCAAATTAAGAAAACTAACTTTTAGGAGAGAATATATTTTTTTGACAAAATTGTCTTTGCAAGTGTATTCTATAATAATAGAGAGAGAAAATAAGAGTTTGGATATGACATAAAGTGAGGATAAGAAAATAATTACAAAATAAAAGTGATAGATTAAATCATTCTTTTTTTGACAGAAAGAGTATTTAACATTGTTTTTTATTATATTATATGAGTTAGTAGAATGGTAAACTTACCCATAATCTACTTAAATAATTTAGGTTTAAATTTTAGCAGTTACAATTAATTTTTTAATATGAAACAAATAATTAAGTTAACTCGATTGAGTTAACCGAGTTCAGAGGTAAAAGTATTCAAAAAATAATTAAATGTTGAACTAAAAAATAAACCAACTTTTAGATGGCTTGTGTTATATATATATATATATATATATATATATATATATATTAGAAATCTCATAAAATGAATTAATGAATTATATCAAAGTTTTTATTTTTTATTTTTTTGCCATTGGTTTTAGAGTTGCACCATTCGAAGAATATGATTAGGATCCAATTAAAAATTTTAGTGTCTAATTTTCCTTTAAGCCTTCAATATGTGATAGTTTTTATTTGACAATTATTATAGCACCAAATGTACTCAAATACACGCGTAGAATATGAAACATAGCGGAAACAAAAAGAATGTCACTTCATCGATCCGGCTTGCACTTATCAAATCAACAACGATCGTCGATAACAGAACCCAGAAACCATCCCAATCAACGGTCAAAATCACGTCACACTATTCCACGTCACCGATCCGCGTCAAAAATCTCCAAAAACCCCAATTCCAAACACAAAATTCAAGATTGAAAATCCAAACCTCAAAATTTTTATGAAACCCCGCCAGAAAATTTCAGAACTCTTCTATATAACAGATACCCAATCACACTTCACACCACATATCTAAATCCTAAAATACGCCTCATCTAACATAAGCACTCAATGGCCCGCACAAAGCAAACTGCCCGCAAGTCCACTGGCGGTAAGGCTCCGAGAAAACAGCTAGCCACAAAAGCTGCCCGCAAGTCCGCCCCGGCAACAGGCGGAGTGAAGAAGCCCCACCGCTTCCGTCCTGGCACCGTTGCCCTCCGTGAGATCAGAAAATACCAGAAATCAACCGAGCTCCTAATCAGGAAGCTTCCCTTCCAGCGCCTAGTCCGTGAAATTGCCCAGGACTTCAAGACCGATCTACGATTCCAGAGTTCCGCCGTCGCCGCTCTTCAGGAGGCTGCCGAGGCTTACCTTGTTGGACTGTTTGAGGATACTAATTTGTGTGCCATTCATGCCAAGCGTGTTACGATTATGCCCAAGGATATCCAGCTTGCTCGCCGTATTAGGGGTGAACGTGCTTGATTTTGATGGAATTGGTCCGTCTGGTTGGTTGGGGTTTTCAGTGTAAAGGGGTGTTTGGGTTTAAAGATTACTGTTTAGTATTGGTCTTGTAATGGTCATGTTGTAATGGAAGTTTTTCTAATGAAATTTCAGAATTGTTTTGTCTTCAATAAATTTGTACATTTCGGGTTTTAAGTTTCAGAATATAAGTCACATTTGAAAATTTAGTAATTTTTTTTAAAACATTGAATGTTTGACTTTGATGTTGTCACTATAATGGTAAAGTAGAAATATTGTGTAACTTTATATTTTGATTAATTAAAATTCAGAATCAAAATTCATATTTTTGAATAAGAATAATTTGTTAACTGTGACCTTTTGATTTTTTTATAAAACTCAAAAATATTTTTAATTTTTGAATAAAATGAATATTATTTATAATTATGAGAGTGAATTCCATTACCTTAGGAAGTGCAACAGTGATAAATGGAGATTTTCTAAACTTTTGGTGTCTTATAGGAGTAGTTCTTTATCTATATCCATTTGATGGATAGCTATGAAGAAAGTGAAGCACTCCTTGTTTGTTTTCTTGCACATAATTTAGGAATGCTAAGTGTGTTTTTCTGGATAAGATATTATTGATTTGTCGAAAAAATGTAATTTTTTTGGATTATATTTTTTTTCCTTGCACTCCAAATATAGGAAAAGTTCGCTTTGTAGATTGTTTGGTCCAAGTTTATCCGAAACCGTTACTCGCTACAATTGTGAAGAACCACAAGTCTCATTTTAATCTATATATTCTTTCCGATCAGTATTCCCAACCACAAGTAGTACCCTTTAGGGGTCAAAAAAAAAAAGTCAAACATGAATTTGGACAATTTGTTTGGAATCTTATCATTTATATAGCAAGAACTGCAACACAGATACCTCCCATCGTAAGCTTCAACCCTGATCAAAGTTGTTAATTGAACTTCCATCACTGCAACAGATATTTCAAGCTTTGAATAATGGCTGGTACTGTGTTCTTGAAAACCAATCGGTTTGAGGTTAAACTTGAAGGCATTACCTTCAAAACAAAAGATTTCGAACATTTATGCACTATGGATTTTCTTTTTCCTAAGGGAAAAAATTGGCTACGCCCCCCTGTTGTCGGCCTAGACGTTATGCGACACCCTCGTGACCCAAACATTGTGTTAATGCTCTTGTGCTTCGGAGTAGGTTGTGTGATCCTACGTTTTCGTTCTGGAGAATCTTTATCCGAATCAATGCTCAAGTTTCTCACGGATGAAAGGATTCGCTTTGTGGGGTTTGGTATCCCAGAAAAGAAAGATATGTTTCCATTTGAAGAGTTGGCATTGTCAAAAAGCAAAGCTGATATTGGTTATCTGGCTGCCAAGATTCGGAATGATCCAAGATATGCAAAATGTGAACTTGCAGAGCTAGCACGAAAGATTCTTGGGATCAAGGAAATGGTGGGGCTCACAGAGGCTTCCTCTTTTGAGAGACATGAGCAAATCAAATGTGCAATTTGCCAACTCTTTATATCAAGTGTGATTGCCATGTCGCTTTTAAGGCCGGATAACAAGAAAAAACCAGGAGATGGTTCCAAGAGAAGCTCATTTATGAAGACCTTGAATTCATTGCCATTGGTGACTGAAGGGTGGTTCAAAATAGTTAAAGGCAAAAAAGATAATAATAATGATAATAACAAGCCATCCGAAGTTTTGGAAAGCTTCTACGACCATCGCGATGAATCTGAGTATACTTTAGCTTATGATTATTCTTTTCAAGCCAAAGGCAGGGAGGATATTTCTGATGATTCAAGTGAGGATTCTGTTCATATCAAAAAGGGGGGTCGGTTAAGTGATGAATTTGTCCCTGCCACAAATAAAGACGGTGGTTTATCCGATGATTCTGGCAAGGAGGGAGCATCTCCTTCAAAAAAGCCCTTGAAAGGTATTCTGAAGTGTCCATCTTCAGGTATGGAAGGTAATAACCTATCACGTATTCCTTCATTCGCATCAATTGATCAAAAAGAAGGTCCATATCTGAAAAGGGCCAACTCCAAGGGGTGCAATGTATCATTCAAGCAATGACATGGTTTCGATATGTATTAGTACCAATTTGTGTTGCTCTTTCTGTATATTTACTACCTCCGTTTGTTAACATGAAGGGTAACTAGCCCATGGAAACTGTAAAGTTGGGTTACATTTTTTTTTTCTTTTTTTAACTTTTTTTTCATCCGTCCCTTTTCTTGTATGTATATATTGGGTTGGGATTGTACATACAAGAATTCTAGCAGAATCGTTGAAACCTGAAGCCCTTCTAGCAGATCTGGAAACCACCAGAATTGAAAACGGCCTTTCTGTTTAGGGTGATGATGTAGCAGTGTTAGGCCCGTTACTTGTATTGGCTCCCCTTTTATCAACATCATTTGTAATCAGTTGTACGGTATTGATAATAAAACTTCTGAATTGTTCAATCGCTTTTGTTCAACCTGTTAACATTTGTTCATTTTTTTATTTTTTTTTTTTTAAATGCTGTTGTTGAAATGAGGTGCACACCCTATTTTATTAGCATTCGGTTCAATGCTATGCTGCATTTTGATTGTTTTGTTAGGAGTTGATAGATTAATTGCTAAATGTGATTCCCAGAACCAAATGGTTAAATAGATATTCTGGAAAACTGAGATGTTCTCGACTGCTTCTAACATGTTCTGAACATGTTAACAGATGAAATGAAATAGGAGTATGAAATTTTAAACTAAATTTGTAAAAGTCAAACGCAAATTGAGAGGTTCCAGTGTGCTTCTAACGTGTTATCTAACTGATGATGAATTTACCTGTGTTCCATTATTCAAGTCCTAGGGTGTAAATGAGCCGAGACTAGATGAGTTTGTCGAGCTCGAACTTCGCTTGTTTAACTAAAATAGTTTTTAACAAACCAAGTTCAAGTTTTTTCATGAATAATTTGAAATATTTAATAATCCTTATGGAGTTGAGCTTGTCAAGTTTAAGCTCGAACTTAACTCATTGAGCTTAAATAAATTTATAATCGCGTTCGAGTTGAACTCGAGTTTTAAACAAGGGGCTTAGCTGGCTTAAGACCCTATTCATGTCCATTAAGTCTTTACACACAAAAGAGCCATATTCTCATTGCAGCAACTTGACATAAGCCAATTAATTACTTGTAGATTCTCACTCAATACTCATGAATAGCTAACTTCAATGTTAATCCATATCATAAGTCCACTCTATCAAAATGGGAAGGAAATTCAAAAATGCTAGTTGTCTTTCCTACAAATTTACGAAAAGTTTTGAGTCTACTTAATCAACTCATAGATTTCTGCAATTCCAAGTTTCCAACCAAGTTTTATTCTTAAAAACAAACTAAGGAATTTAAATCAATTCAACTAATCCACTAGTCTAGATAAAGTATGACTTTCCATAAGGAGCAGCTTGATCTGGTGCTAATCCCAAGTGGTTTAGTCATCATGTTTTGTTACCATCTCCTTCTCCTCTACAGATGCCTTAACCTTCCTCACACCACAGTCATTGGCTTTGAAAACAATGACAAGAAAGCTTGGGTTGATAGAATAATGCAGGTAAGTCTCACTCTCTTTTCTTTCATTTTTATCCTTTAAAATACTTATATTGCATTTGATTCTATGAATAGTTGAAACATATCTCTTTCAAGATGGATAAATATTCACTGCTCATTTTCACATTTGTTTTTCGTTTTTAACTTAAATTTTAGTACTACTTAACCATTTCATTCTCATACACACTTTCTTTCAATATAAAATTTCATTTTATTCATTTTCCGTCTTTCAATTTAAAATCCCCATACATTTCTTTTTTGCAAGAAATAGGAACCAAACGTAACATTAAGACGCGCGCACACACACACACACACTACTTATGTAGAAGAGACCTCGGACCAATTCATAGTAGTCGTCCCTAGTTTTAGGCACCATCCGGTAGACATTGAGGTTGATTGTCCATCACCCAAAAATCTAGCGGATGATGTGGTTTAATCTTTGAGCATTCATTTGGGTAAAGATTACTGCAAATGGATTATCTGCACGAGACTCAGATTGTGAACAACTAGGATTTTGAGTATCGTCTGCCAGACTTTCTAGGTTACAGACCATCCATAGTTGTATAAATGTCTACAAATTGGTTGTGTGCAAAATACTCCACAGTCATGCTAACTTAAGCTTATCGTTTGTGGGTTTTGGCAGGGTGATAAGAAAGATGCAGGTCTGGCTCTAGATGTGATTTCATCCAACATATCCTCGGCAACTTTCTTAGCCTCGGTTTCTCTAACCCTAAGCACTCTCGTCGGTGCCCTAATATCAAACAATTTCAACATTTTCCAAAGCGAATTAATCTACGGCGACACCAGGCCATCAACCATATCGATAAAGTACACAAGTCTCCTCATATGTTTCCTTTTGGCATTTTCATGCTTCATTCAATCCTCAAGAAGCTTTATCCATGCTAATTATCTAATAAGCACACCTGGTACCACCATTCCTTTGAAATATGTCGAGACATCGGTTATAAGGGGAGGTGATTTTTGGTCATTTGGCCTTAGAGCACTTTATTTTGCACTTTGTTTGTTGTTGTGGTTTTTCGGTCCAATCCCCATGTTCGCTACCTCGGTGGCTATGGTTTTGCTCTTGCATTACCTCGACACGAATACGACACCGTTACATAACCATGGTCCCCTGAGAAGTAGCCGGCTGAAAGAGTCGATTATCGAAGACTAGAGCAGCTACCGGAGTTGGGTAGCTTAACAGATTATATGTAGAAATGGTTATCAGAATTGGTTGTATTCTAAACTTCTCAATAAATGAAGTTTAACTTAGAATAAGTTCACTAAATTATTGAAATTGCAGAAGGGAAATAATAAATTAATAATTTTTTGACTTATTTTGCTACTATTAATGATTCAACTATACACAAATAACGATTACATGCATATATAATTAATTACTATATGTAATTTAGTGCAATTAATCTATTGTATACCAACTCAGCATATATAACATTACTCATTCAACAATTATATGAGTAAAAGTAGTCTTATTCGACTATAAAATACTCAAATTTAGTAAAATTCAACCTGCACTCAGATGAAGTTAAGTGCTTCAATTTTGCTGGTTACACGAACAAGTCCAACTTTAGGAATCAATAGTTTTTATGAGTTAAAAGGTTATTTTCTTTTATGGTACTCCATTTGTCCTAAAAATAATTAGCTCAGTTATCCTTTTAATTGTCTCAAAAAAATAATTTATTTTGTCAGTT
The DNA here is from genome assembly GCA_032359685.1 of Pittosporum tobira. NCBI lineage: Eukaryota > Viridiplantae > Streptophyta > Magnoliopsida > Apiales > Pittosporaceae > Pittosporum > Pittosporum tobira. Next base: position 24,427 of record JAUMHB010057847.1, read on the forward strand.
TTAATTTATAATAATTTTTTTTTATTCTCACTTTATGTCACATCAAAACTCTTTTTGTTATTATAAAATATATTTACAATGAGAATTTTGTGAAAAAAAATACGGTATCCTAAAAATTTAATTTTTTTAATTTACATATTTTTCATGTCTTACTTATTCTTTTTTTAGACGGAATGAGTATTTTATTAGGATATTGAGTAAACATGGGGCTGTTGAATTTTTTAAATAGTGGGCCTTGGCCCAAGATAAATTCAGGGGCTACAGGCATATGGACAGCTATATGTATGTAAACCACATAAGAGAAAAGAAAGTCATTGTAAAGGAATAAACTCAAACGTTATCTTGAGATTTAAATTGGGCCGACATACTTCTTTCTGTGATATTGTTGGTTGAGTGGCCCAAACCGAAATTAAAGGCTTACTGACTATACTCATGTTCTGTGCTAATAGCTCTAGATGCCTTTCTTTTAAATGTTAAAACTCTTTAAATCCGTACTATGTAATTTTAAATGCAAATAGATTAACTTAAACCTCCCTCCTATTATTTAAGTATTATTAAGTATCCAGGTGACCGAGTCAAAGAAATAGTACAAAGCTAGAAGCATAGGCTTAACCCATCTACGAAGTAAAAGCTAGGTGATGCATGCATCGGGCTAGATTTTAAAGTTTGTCTGGGCACGGGCACTATAAAAAGTCATTTTAAAGTTGATACTACTAGTTTAATTAATGTTGCACATCCGAACACATCACTATATATATATGGGCTGTGGTTAAAACAAACACTGCTCTTTACCTCAAAAATATCACCTTGCTTAGGAAAAAGGTAG